>BLSH010414487.1:855953-884468 GCA_018402905.1 Glandirana rugosa | reverse complement strand
ATGGATGGGGGAGCACGGATGGATGGATGGTTGAGCACGGCTGGGTGGATGAGCATGCATGGCTGGATGGGTGAGCACGGCTGGGTGGATGAGCATGCATGGCTGGATGGATGGATAGGTGAGCATGGATGGATGGGTGGGTGGGTGAGGATGGATTGAGTGAGGATGGGTGGGGGGTGGATGACTTGGTGGTGGGTGGCTGATGATGGCTGGGTGGGTGGTGGGTGGCTGATGGTGACTGGGGGGTGGTGGGTGGGTGCTAAATAGATGGTGGGGGGAGTATTTTGTGACCTGGCAGCGCTGTGGGCATTACACATCGCCCACAGCGCTGCAGCACCTCCTCTCTCCCCCCTCTCTCCTCTCACACTGCACCGATCGGTGCGGAGAGGAGAGACAAGCTGGCGCTTCCGCCGGCTTGTTTACATGTGATCACGCCGTCATTTGACGGCACGGTCACGTGGTGAAAGGCAGCGCACAGCGGCCATTCACCACGATCCGTGATCAGTCGGGTCCCCCGGACCCGACGGTCACGGATGTTCCCGTGTGCGCGCCCCAGGGGGCGCGCGGGAACCGCGATTCTGGGAGGACGTCAATAGACATCCTCCCAGAATTAAGCAACCGCCCTGTAGACGTCAATTGTCTATGGGGCGGTTGTTAAGTGGTTAAGAACCTCTGGGTTTTTTATTTTTTGCGACATACTTGAAAAAAGTGCAAAATTTATGAAAAAAATAAAAAAAACACTTTTTTTTATTTTTGTTCATACATTTGGGCCAAAACCTATACTGCTATCTATCTTTGGTAAAAATAACCCAAATAAGTGTATGTTATTTGGTCTGTGTGAAAGTTATAGTCTACAAGCCATGGTGCCAATCATTGAAAATTGATCACACCTGATGCACCGATGGCCTATCTCATTTCTTGAGGCCCTGAAATGTCAGGAATGTACAAATACCCCCCCAAATTACCCCCTTTTGAAAAGTAGACATTCCAAGGTATTTAGTGAGAGGCATGGTGAGTTTTTTGAAGTTGTACTCTTTTCCCACAATTCTTGGGAAAATTAAGAAATTATTATTATTATTTTTTGCACAACATTGTCATAACAAGTTATTTCTCACACACAGCATATGCATACTTCCAATTACACCCCAAAATACATTCTGCTACTCACCCCGAGTATGGCGATACCACATGTGTGAGACTGTTTCACAGCCTGGCCACATAGAGAGGTCCATGCAGGGAGCACCATCATGCATTCTAGAAGCAGAATTTTCACATCTAATTTCCTAACCACCTATTAAACTTTTGAAGGCCCTGGAGCACCAGGACAATGGAATTACCCACAAAATGACCCCATTTTGGAAAGCAAACACCCCAACGTATATTCTATGAGGCATTATGGGTCTTTTTTTCCCACAAGTCTTCGAAAAATGTGGAACGAAAATGAAATCACTTTTATATTTACACAAAGTGGTCTATTTATAAGATCTTTCTAACACATAGCATGTACATAGCAAAAATTAACACCCAACATATATTCTGCTACTCGTCCCGAGTATGGCAATACCACATGTGTGAAACTTTTTCACACCCTGGTCACATACAGAGGCCGAACATGCAGGGAGCACTGTCAGGCTTTCTAGGAGCATAAATTACACATACAATTTCATTCATACCTATCACACTTTTGAAGGCCCTGGAGCACCAGGACAGTGGAATTACCCCCAAAATTACCCAATTTTGGAAAGCAAAAACCCAAGGCATGGGCTGCAGATAGGTACTCGAGTACTCTGATGGGCTGCAGATAGGTACTCAGGTATTCTGATGGGCTGCAGATAGGTACTCAGGTATTCTGATGGGCTGCAGATAGGTAATCGGGTACTTTTGGGTATTCTGATGGGCTGGGGACAATTACTCGGGTAATCTGATGGACTGGTAAAAGGTACTTGGGTACTCTGATGGGCTGCAGGTAGGTACTCGGTTACTCAGATGGGTTGGTGACAGGTACTCGGGTAATCTGAAGGGCAGGTGACAGGTACTTGGGTACTCAGGTGGGCAGGTGACAGGTACTCGAATACTCAGGTGGGCAGGTGACAGGTACTCGGTTATGCTGATGGGCTGGTGACAGGTACTCGGTATGCTGATGGTCTGGTGACAGGTACTCAGATACTTTACTGGGCTGGTAACAGGTACTCAGGTTCTTTGATGGGCAGGTGACAGGTACTTGGATACTCAGATGGGCTGGTGACATGTACTCTGGTACGCTGATGGGCTAGTGACAGGTACTCTGATGGGCAGGTGACAGGTACCCGAGTACTCTGATGGGCAGGTGACAGGTACTCGGGTACTCTGATGGGCAGGTGACAGGTACTCAGATACTCTGATGGGATGGTGACAGGTACCCGGGTGCTCTGATGGGCAGGTGGCAGGTAATTGGGTACTTCGATGGTCTGGTGACAGGTACTTGGCTACTTTCATGGGTTGGTGACAGGTGCTCTGATGGGTTGGTAACAGGTACTTGGGTACTCTAATGGGATGGTGACAGGTACTCGGGTACTTTGATGGGCAGGTGACAGGTACTCTGGTACTTTGATGGACAGGAGACAGGTTTTTACAATGATTCGGTAGGGAACTGGTTAAAATCAAACACTTTACCCGCTCCTTGAATTCTGACACTATCACCTTAGATAAATTAGCATGCAACATATTTCAAAGGGAAACTACCCAGAAAGGTGAGATCTCGAGGTCTTACTCCTTATTCCAATATAATACCTTACCACTAAGGACATCCCCATTAATAAAATGGGAAAGGGCCCTGGGCCAACCATATTCGGAACAGGCCCGAAGTCGTGCTTTCACCCATAGTCTAGCAGCATCTCACTGTGTCTCCCATTGGGAAAGTACCCTTAAGATTATTTACAGATGGTACAGTGACGGCATTTCAATATTCCAAACCCTGACTCACCCCCAGACTGTTGGCATAATTGCGGCCAACCCAGTAACATATTACATATATTATGGTACTGCAAATCTATAGCCAGTTTTTGGAACTCTGTATTTAAATTAATATCATCAGTTATGGGTTGCATCACACCACCAACTCTGGCATTAGCTATTCTGGGACTAACAATAGAAAGCTTCCCAAAAGGATTCTGAATGGTAATTTTGTGTATCCTGATTGCTGCCCAATTAGCGATCATGAATCAATGGAAATAGGATAAACCACCTTATGAAAGACTTACCTTAGAACAAAGCCTTCCAGTGGTGCGCTGACAGGGCACAGTGCGCATGGTCCGGTGATGTCACCAGCTGCTAGTATCGTAAATGTCTCCTAAACAGTGTGCACTTAGGAGATATTTACTGTACCTCCAGATAAGCCTTATTTTAGGCTTACCTGTAGGTACAAGTAAACAATGGGGCTTTACTACCACTTTAAGCATACATAACAACAACAAAAAAACATACACTGTAATGCAAACCAAACAACACATCACAACTCGTGTATTAATGTGTGTAGAGCAGAAATAAAATGTTCCTTATCAGGTATCTGGATGTACAGAATCTAAATAAAAACGTTTCTTGATATATGCTGTGTAACTTTAAACCAACATCACGTGATACAAGAGGGTATAACCTGTTGAAAAAGGTCACGTGACTGTGACAAAACGAGTCAGGCAGGGCCTAGTGATGTTGTCACACCTACCAGGAAGTGCGGCTGAAAATACTGTAATAGGTGATGCAGGAGTCTGAGCCTTAAGGGGACATGCTACCTCTATTTGCAAAAGTGTTTTTAAAGTGGTGCAGTACTCAATGGTTTAATAAACGTCAATCTTTTTTTTTTATGATATACTCTATCAGAGCCTTTCTTTTTTTGAGTGGAGGAGCCCTGGAGGTGTCTAGAACTTTAGAGATAGAACCCAAAGGTCACCAAGGAGGAAGTTGTGAGCAACGTTGCCCTGGAGTAAACCTCCTAAAGGGGAACGCACATCTGACTTATTTTTAGTTAAATAGGTTAATTCATTGAGGTGAGAACGGTGTGTGAATGTTTTGTGTTACTCTCTACCTTTTTCTCTGTGCACCCTAAGAATATATGAAGGTTATACAGCGGGTAAAATAAACATTGAGCATATGTTTCTATGCAAATATATTTCTAAATGTGCCATTGACATAAAATTTCACCACATGTCGGTAACAACCCATGCAATCCATACACACAAAGAATCCAAAAACAAATAAATTCAGAAATTAACTTTTGTGTAATAAAATGGAATGGCACTGGGAGAAAGTATTGAGCACGCAAACTGAAATTTATTTACTACTTCATACAAAATCCTTTGATGATAATGACAGCTTCAAGACACCTCCTGTATGGAGAAACTAGTCCTATGCATTTCCCAAGTGTGTTTTTGGCCCATTCTTCCACACACAGTCTTCAAATATTGAAGGTTCTATGGGCCTCTTCTATGAACTCTGGTCTTGGTTCTTTCCATAGATTTTCTATGTGATTCAAGTCAGGTCCATGGCTGGGCCATTCTAGCAACTTTTTCTTCCTTTGAAACCAATTGAGAGTTTTATTGGCTTTGTGTTCGGGATCATTGTCTTGGTGAAATGTCCACCATTGTTTCATCGTCATCCTGGTAGATGGCAGCAGATTTTTTATCAAGAATGTCTTGGTACATTTTCCCATTCATCCTTCCTTCAACAATATGAAGTTTGTCAATACTGTATGCTGAAAAACAGCCCCACATCATGATGTTCCCACCTCAAACTTCACTGTTGGTATGGTGTTTTTTGGGTGATGTGCTGTGCCATTTGACTTCCAAACATGGTGTGTATTATGGCAAAAAAAGAGCTCAATTTTGGTCTAATCTGACCAGACTATATTCTCTCAGTATTTCACAGGCTTGTTGAAATGTTGTGCATCAAACCTAAACATACTTCTTCTTCGGCAATGGAGTCTTGCTTGGTGAGCATGCATACAGACCATGGCGGTTGAGTACATTGCTTATTGTTTTCTTTGAAACAATTTTACCTGATAAGTCCAGGTCTTTCTGAAGCTCTCCACAAGTGGTCCTTGGCTCTTGGGCAACTCTTCTGATAATTCTTTTCACTCCTCTGTCAGAAATTTTGCTAGGAGCATCTGGTCATTGCCGGTTTATGATGAAATTATGTTCTTTCCGCTTCCGGATTATGACCCCAACAGTGCTCAATGGAACATTCAGTCGTTTAGAAATCCTTCTGTAACCAAGGCCATCAGTAGGTTTTGTAACAATAAAGTTGGGAAGGTCTTGAGAGAGCTCTTTGCTTTTACCCATCACAAGATGTTTCTTGTGTGACACCTTGATAATGAGATCTTGATATAGGGCAATAAGTTGAGACTGAACAAGCTGACATTAATTTGCACTGACAAGGGTTGGATTGCTTTCTAGTTACTGATAGATTTTAGCTGCTGTCTTTGTTTCCCATGCCTTTTTGCACCTCCCTTACTTCATGTGCTCAATACGTGTGTATTGAATTACCCTGTGCAATTCCATTTTATTACACATAACACATTTCTGAAGTCATTTGATTTGGTTTCTTTGTATGTATAGATTACATGGGTTGTTACTGACGTGGTGAAAATTCCATGTCAATAGCACCTTTAGAAATATATTTGCCTAGAAAATTGATGATGTGTTCAATACTCTTTTACCCGCTGTATATTAACACAGTACTCAGTTGGAGCACTTTTTTAAGGGAATTTAGTGCTGGGCTGTTTATTGGTCACTAAAAGTTCATAATTAATCATTTGTTTTATGTCCTGCACTCTTTGCATCATGTGATGTTGGTTTGAAGTTACACAACACCTATCAAGAAAAGTCTTTATTTATGTTCCATATATCCAGATCTATGATAAGACATGTTTTATTTGTGTTCTACACACATTAATGCAGGAGTTGTGGCATGTGTTGTTTGGTTTGCAATATGTTGTTTGTTATGTATACTTAATAGTTGTGCTGCACTCTTTATTTTTGTACATTCTATGTAATATTAGTGAGCCTGTAGAGTTATCCTGTGCAAGCGGCACAGCTTAGGATTTTGTTTACACATCACAGACTTGCTAATATAGTAAATAGAACATAATGCTAGGGACTCTTGAGCAGTGTTTCTTATGCTATAAAAATATTTATGTACCTTGTTCTTAAGAACAGTGGTTAGTGAGGAATATCCTAGAGTAGGGTGGCTGAGCTCAGATACTCCTTTTTGAGGCTACCAAACATCATAGGTCACCTCAGAGTATACAGTAGTTTAATATACTTTGGGTAACGATTTGTGAAGACGTACACAATATTACATTTGACATTGATATTGTTAGCATATGATCAAGAGTATTTCAATGTATTGAGGTATGTTACTGAACTATGGTTTTCCAAAAAAGCAGCATGTGCAGGTACACTGGGGAGTGTAAATATATGGTATACCAGGGGGAGTGTGTGTCACATAGAGATACCATCATCCAAGAGGATTGAGGGATGTTGATCTTGAAATGATGGAGAGATCAGAGGATTGTGCGGTATGCATGGGTACAACTTCCATAGACAATTTGCCACAAATTGAGTTAAAAGTGAACCAGTGTGCCAAATGCTACATTATTTCCCCAGAAAGGTGGAGGGGTGCGTGTCAGGCTTGGAGATAGAAATACAATATAGAGGTATTGTAATAGAGGGGTCAAAGGAAAGAGGGAGAGATGGATAAATGAGAAAAAAAAGTATGGGGAGAGTGGTTGGGTGAGAATGCTGGGAGAGTGACAAAAGATAGAATAGTGGGCAAGAAAATGTAGGAGAAGGGAACTATGGGCAAACAAGGCAGAGTGTTCTGAAATAAAGATAGGAAGTAAGGAGAGCAGAGGATTCTGATCTATAAAGATTACAGAGTTGGAAAGCACTGTTATTTTGGCCATGGTACTTCTTTTGTGTACAAACTGTTGATTTGGAAAAGACAAATCCATTGCAAAAAGCCATTATGAGATTGTAAAATTACAGAAGCATGATAATAAAAGGCAAAGATATATAACAACTTTAGAATAACAAAGAAGCATGTTGAGGATCCAAATGTGTATACCCTGTGGCATGCAATTCCATATAGGAAAAAAGATGTGCACAATCATTGAGGTTGTCTAAAGCCGATGGGATCACTTCACAATGATTACATCATAAGTTATGTCAGAAACATATGATATCCCATTTGGCAGAAAACTAAGACATTTTATTGTGTATAAAAATGTTTTCCATTAACATAACGAGTGTCTCTTGGTGGAGAATACCCAGTATAGATGCAAAGAGAAGGCACATGGGTAGCATCAGAGATAGTGTTTGACCTGAAATGACAGATGCAATTGCACAGATCCTACACCACACTGGTGTCACTCTATTACAATTCCAAAAAAATATGTACCAATGAGCCTCTACATGAAAAGCCCCTGAAGCACAACTCAGAAACTTTAGGGAATATACCATGAAGCTTAGAAGATGTGTAGTACCATCTAGTAAGGAACTTAAGGGCCATCTCTCTAACATTTAACAATTTTGTACCTTTGCGCAAAATATCAAGCACAGATTTCCAGTCTCTGGAGGAAAACTGAATAGCATAGTCATTTTCCAATTTAATCATATAAGGTAGGGAGACAGAAAAAAGAATGCTAGAAAACGAGTAATACAAATCTGAAATCAACCCTTTTCCCCTGGGGGTGTCATGTCAGATTATCTTAAATAACGTTAGTGGGGGGGTCGGTGATGGACCATATTGTGAGGTGTAAACATTTCTAATTTATAAATAATAATATAATTCCTGATGGTGAATATTTTTTTATAAACAAGCTGGTAATCAAAAGGGACAGCCTCCTTAGAAGGAAGAGAGAGTAATAAAATTGTTAGAATGCCACCAAGAAAAGGTCTCTAGGAAAGTAAATGCAGTAACAAAAGCAGGGTCTCCAAAAAAGGAGGTACCAGGAGAAATAGAGGAGGCAATGCAAATTGTGAACTTGTAAAGTGACCAAAGTTTAAGCGATTGAGCTACTAGAGTATTAAATGCTGTAAAATTGTGGTTAGTTATTGAAGAAGACCTCGGCCATGGCACTTCTGATGGAAAAGAGAACTCCCATTTCATACAACTTGGGTGGAGGCATCTGATGTAGTAGTCAGTGGCAGTTGTAATCAAGATGGAGTACATGTATCAATGTATGTGTGAGTTCATGATTCCTTTATAGTCAGCAGTGGTCTTATAATCTAGCCAACAGGCACACATTTAAGTCCATTTAGACTGGGTGGATATAATAGCTAGTGTAGTGGTATGCACACACTGGTTGTGTTACACATGTACATAGTCATCAATTTCAGATAGTGTTTCCTAGAGAGAGGAATGTCACAGGAGGTATTGAGTCACCTTATAGTCTGGTGTTCTGTTGGACACAGTGGCTATGATGCTCTGGACCTCTGACTAGTATATAGAAAGCAGTGGGCACTGCCATGATATATGCAAGAGTGTACTTCCCTGTTTGGTGCAGCACCAACATCTGTAGGGGATGGAAGGTGATCATTGTTGTATGACTGATGGCATTCTGTACCAGCTTGTGTGCATTTAACAACCATTTTCTTGTGTGTCACGTTTAAGGAGCATTTGTGAATGGTAAGATTGATGGTTTCCCATTCTTCTTCCAATTTTTGCCGAGCCTCTTTTCCCCGAACAAAGCCTACTTGTGCTGGAGAGATCAAGGTGAGTAGTGGTAATAAGTGGTTCGCTAAATTCTTTGTGAAATGCTTTCCAACCACATTCTTGTGTAGTGTTCGAATTGTAGCACTTCAAGATCAGTGATGGTGAGACGGCTAAGTTGAGATAAAAATCTGTTGGTTTTACTTGGTGAACGGGGAGCTGTCCTTTGTGTGATGTCTAAATTATATAATTTTTCTTAGTATAACTGAAATTGTTTTGCTATGTCTGGTGTTTTAGAGTGTACTCTCGGATTGTCTTGAATATTTTCTATGTTGGGGGGCGCATGCACAAAGCCAAACGAGTCGGACATGCCGCTCTAGAGCTCTGCACAGCCCGGGGACATTAAGCCGTCTTAAGCAGCAGCCAGCCCTCAGACACAGCCTTGTATCACCCCAGCCGGCTCCCCGGAGTGCCGTGGTCAAAAAGCAGCAACCACGATGGTCGCCACCGGGTCCAAGCCGAAACTTCGGACCAAGACCATACGTGAGGCCTTGGCTCGGGCCTCCACCAAAATGGTGCCGCCACCCACCCCCAGAGCGTTCACTCCGCAGACTCCAAAGCTCTGTCCGCTCCGCCATCCAGATGAGGACGAGTCTGACACTGAACCCCTAGCTACCCCTCTCCTCTCCCAACCTGGAGAATCACAAGCGGGCATTCTTAAACAATTTGAAAGAATGCTACAGCATGCCTTAAAACACATATCTGATCAAATCACTGAGCACATAACAAGGGAAATAAGGGAGCTGGGGCAGTGCACATCTGAACTTGAACAAAGGGTTGATGAATTAGAACTACACCTTGCTTCCCAAACAGACGAAATAGAGTCATTGAGGGAAGAAAATCTCACTCTCCACTCCCAAATGGAGGATTTTGAGAACAGAGCTGGACGTTCAAACTTAAGAATCAGGAGTATCCCTGAAGTGATTGACGATCTGCAATCAACGGTCACAGCTCTCTTCCAAGAATTAGCCTCATCTATCTCTATAGAGCGTCTTGAGATGGACCGGGTCCACAGGGCCCTAGCCCCCCGTAAGCAAAATGGCCCACCGCGTGATACCATAGCGAAGCTGCATTTTTTTCACTCCAAGGAACAATTATTGCAAGCAGCAAGACAGAAAGATTCCCTCACCTTCCAGGGGCATCAATACCAATTGTTTGCTGACCTCTCGCAAACAACAATCGCTAAGCGGAGGGCCTTTAAACTTCACTTGCAAATCTTGCAACAGCGTCACATAACCTACTCATGGGGGTTCACTTTTGCACTATAATTCACCTATCAAGACCGCAAACATATTTGTAAGACTATGGAAAACCTTCAGAATTGCCTTCAAGACCTTCACCTATACCCCGACTAACCTGCACCAATTCAAGGGGCTCGCAGATGATCAGCCTCCTGTTCCCCCCAGAAATCAGCTCACCCAGCTTTGTCCTCCTCGAAGAGAAGTAGGACAACACCTATTCACCAAGACCCCCTCTGACTCTATGGACTGAATGATAAGTAAGGGACATCTCCTAGAGATCATATGCATGTCTCCTTCAAGCATGTACTTTCTACTATTGAGATATCGGAAGTACCATCACCAACGCTCTCTCTAGCTTTACCGGCAACATTTGCCTATTCTCCATTGGGGGTCCCCCCCTTTTTTTTTATATTTTCTTTTTTCTCTCTTCCCCCTCCCCCAATGTCTACTTGTGTTTGTCATATTATGTCATGCAATTTTGGCAATTGGAGGTGCCTCTCCCCCTGGCTCCCCCTGGTGGAGCCATGGGGAGACAGACATCACAAAATTTACCTCCTCCTAAACACGCCTCTAAAGTTTTCAAGTTAATGAATTTTTAGTTAATTGATAACGATCAATCTTTGAAATCTGCAAATGATCCTATGATTGTGAGTCTCTGGACCTTATTCCCTTTGCCCTCCCTCTCTATAGGCCCATTGAGATCACTCATGAAGAAAATTTACGTCTCAATTTTCTAATACCCTGGTAATCCCCCGGATTCCTTGCAATGCTAACATTCACCCCAAGACTCACGGTCAAATAGGACCTTACCCATTGCCTCCTAACAGTTGCTATAAGAAGCTATAAGACTCTCCCTTTACTTTGCACTCACCCTCCCTAATTGAGGAGCTCCTACGGTAACTTACCCCATACTCTCAAGGCTAAGTTAACTTTAGCCCACACCTGGCTGCTTCACCTCAGCATTTAAATGGCTACATGGCTGACCGGCCTCGGTCTGCTCGTCACTGCCGCACCCCATCTTGCCCAGCGACTCCCTTTATTGGGGACTCACTGGGCAACATGACCCCCTCTAAGCAGGCACCCATTGCCTTCCTAGACGGCTTCCAGTTACACATTTGTTATTCTCTCTACTTCCCTAACCTTCTCCCTTTTCTCTCTATTCCAGTTGTTCTACTTTCGGTTTGCTTGTCCTTTCTTGTTGGGAGGGAACATCCACATCCAGTAAGTAACACTGTCCATACTTCTGACCCTAAATTTCCCCATGGCTGAACTAAATTTTATTTCCCTCAACACACAGGGACTAAATTCCCCTAACAAAAGGTGAAAAGCATTTTGCACATTCGCCTCCCTTAAATCACACATTGTGTGTCTCCAGGAGACCCACTTCGCTGCCCACCAAGTTCCTAAGTACTTAAGCCCAGCATACCCCCAATTCTACACGGCCTCGGCTGACTCCACACAGAGAGGGGGTCCTAATCGCATTCCATAAATCCACCCCCTTCACTTTGAAATATGAACTATGCGACCCAGAGGGAAGATATTTAATACTAAAAGGTCTCCTAATCAACACTCCGATCACCGTGGTATCATACTATGCCCCTAACCGAAACCTCACTGTGTTCCTGTCACACCTCTTCCAAATTCTAGATACCCATAAACAAGGTACGACCCTGATTGGTGGAGACTCCAACCAAGTGCTTTTTCCATTCTTGGATAAATCACCTTTCTCTCCCTCCACCAGTCCCCATAAACTAACCTTCCAACAACTCTTTATGGAGCATTCACTAGTCGATACCTGGCGTGAACTTAACCCTACCAAAAAACTATTTACGTTCTACTCCCATCCCCACAATACATTCTCTCGAATTGACCATATTCTGACATCAGTAGGTACCATCCCGTTAGTTCCCACTCCTTGGTCTGACCATAACGCCACCCTAACCCCCCTGGCCGCCTTAGCCCCACCGCATAATAAAACAACCTGGTCATTGAATGACACCCTTTTGACACATCCATCAACCGTACTTGAAGTGGAAACCACCCTAAAAACATTTGTTGCCTTAAACACTACAGATGACACGTCTCCACTTTTACTATGGGAAGCCCATAAACCTGTTATCCGAGGAACCCTGATAAGTATAGCCTCCACTAGGAAAAAAGAGTGTCAATCCAGGTTCCAAACACTAGAGCAAGAGTTTACCCAAGCTCACAAGGCTTTCCAAAACTCTCCCACCACCCTTAACAAAAATAAACTAGACAAGGCGAAGTTAGAGCTCGATCTTTTTTTTTAACAGATTCAGCTGAGAAAGCCCTCCGACGATTGAATCATCAGATCTATACAAAAGCAAACAAACAAGATACGTTTTTGGCCCTCTCACTAAGCAACCTTGAAAAACCCTACAAACCTATCCACCTAAAAAAAGCCTCTGACTCACTTACTAGTAATCCTATTAAAATCCTTAACATCTTTCACAAACACCTGTCAACACTGTACTCTGCCCCTCCTACCCCTGATAACCCCTCCCAAATTACCGTTTTCCTAGACCCCCTTGACCTCCCTACACTTACTCCTCAACAATGCACCCAGCTTGAACAACCCATAAACGAACATAAGATTCGCACTACGATAAAAATGCTCAAAAACAACAAACGACCTGGCCCTGACGGCTTCACCGCTATTTACTATAAACGCTTTGTAGATACCCTTGCCCCACTTCTGACTGAAGCCTTGAACTCAATACTTAAAGGCAACTCCTTTACCCCGGACCCACTGAGGGTGTCTATTTCAATGATACCCAAACCACAGACGGATGACACCTCATGTACGAGCTTTCAACCCATTTCAATACTTAATAATGATGTCAAACTATTGCAAAAACCCTTGCTACTCAACTTAACTCTCTGATAGGTACCCTTATACATAAAGACCAGGTGGGTTTCGTGCCCTCCAGACAGGCAAGTGATAATATTCGCAGAGTAGTTCTATTAACCCACTTGGCCCGCTCACGCAAAATACCCATGTGCCTCCTTTCCCTAGACATAATAAAAGCTTTTGACAGCCTCTCCTGGTCATACCTCCAATCTGTTTTGCAAAAATGGGGCTTTGGCCCTCATTTCCTGAAATGGACCCTCTCCCTCTACTCGAACCCTACAGCTCACATTTCTTACGCTGGCCAACGCTCGGACCCTTTTTCCATAAAACGAGGAGCGTGTCAGCGATGCCCACTCCCCCCCCCCCTTTTAATTGCCCTCGCAATTGAACCACTAGCCCGGAAAATACGCGATGACCCAAACATCAAGGGCTTAGAAGCAGGAGGATATAAGCATAAACGTTGTCTCTTTGCGGACAATGTCCTATTATTTCTCACATCCCCGTTGACTAATGCCCCTAATATTATGGTGACATTAACGCAATTCGCCAATATTTCCGGACTAGTGGTCAATACCCATAAATCGAAAATTATTAATATACCCCTACCCCATCCACTACAAATGCATTTACAAGCGGTTCTTCCATTTGCATGGACCCCGCACACTTTATCTTGGATGTTAAACTAACCCCTGAGCCAGCCAATCTCTTCTCAGCTAACTAACCCCATTTGCTCCTCCACTTAACCAAACTGATGTCATCCTGGACTTCCCTTCTGTTGGCCTGGCTAGGCCACATTACTGCGGTAAAAATTGTGATACTACTAAAAATATTATACCTCTTCAGAGTACTCCCCATAACAGTCCCTGCATACTATCTTTGCATCCTGCAGCACAGAACCCTTAACTTTATATGGGGCAAAGTCAAGCCAAGAATCGCTAAAACCTTACTCTACATTATGAAACCTCATGGTGGATTGGGCCTCCCCTCCTTTGCTAAATATTACCAGGCAGCTCAGCTTGCTACCCTCACCAAATACCACACCACTAAAGAAACTCCCCTTTGGGTTTCTCTGGAAACAACTGATTGTGACCTCCTTTCAGTTGCAAATTTACTCTGGCTGCAACCCAAGAATCGCAAAACAACCCATAACCCAGTCACTAGCCATTCACTCCGCCTATGGGACACTTTAAAATGTAAATATAAATTGCAATCTCTGCATAATCGCCTTCTCTCTTACCTTTGTAATCCCTCATTTTACCCAGCCTGGTCATCCCCATCTTCTTTTCACAACTGGTCCTCAGCTGGCCTAATCCGGGCATTCACTCACCACTCCTGATGCACATATCCCATTTCCAACGCTGTTGGTTACCCATGGTCTCCCAAATGCTGAATTATTTCGATCTCTTCAGCGTAAACATTTTTTTGCCTCATGTTTGCGTACAAACTCCTCTCTACCCCATAAAACAATCTTTGAACAGGCCTGTGATCGTGGCCCGCACATGCGTGGATTGATCTCCCAACTTTACCTGCTACTCCTGAACCCCCCTCGCACACTTCCCTCTCATATGTCTCAAAATGGGAAACAGACCTTAATGTTCATCTGGGAGCAGATGAATGGAGAGATAGCCACTAAATCAGCCTCTCAAAATGTAATAGCCTCTCAAGCAAATTATAAGGTGCTTTTCAGATGGTACCTTGTTCAAGCCCGGATCACAAAATTTCACACATCTTATCCCCCTGTTTGCTTTCAAGGCTGCCCAGCTAGAGGTACCCACCTCCATATATGGTGGGATTGCCCCCTGGTTCGCAAATTTTGGGAAGACATCTTCTCAATTATGTCAATCTTGATTGGTCACCCCCTAAATCCTACACCAACTGCAGCCCTACTTAACTTTAAACCTGCCGATATCACAAACAGCCAATTCAAACTCTTACTACAGGTGACCACTGCAGCAAAACAAACCATTGCAAAATCCTGGAAAACTTCCTCTCTTCCAGTCCTGGAAACCAAACACAGGGTCACAAAAGCCATGATACACACCAAAATTGAGGCACCAATCTTAGATTGTATCCCTAAATTTAAATGCATTTGGCAACCATGGATTCGCCACTTCCTCCCCTCTGACTTGGGCAGTAGCCTTCTCCTCCCATAAAAGCCCCCAAGGCAAAGGGCTACCAGCCTTTCAACTAATCAGCATTACTAGATGGTCACCCCCCTGACAAATCTCTCCCTTTTTATCTTTTTCTTTCTTTTCTCATCTTCCTATCCTTTTTCTCTCTCCAATTTCTGCTCTTTATCAAGTTTTTTCTAGCTAATTTCAAGTGAACCCTTTTGTCCACACTTCGACCATAGAAACATCACAAATTCTTACATTTTGTTTGGTATCGCTTAGGTGACCATGGGTCAGATCATAACTTTTTTCACACTCTGACCCTATATCATAACATAGAGTCTGCACATTTCTCTATGTACCCATTATTCAAGAGAAATCTGTTCTAAGTCTCACTGTCATGAGGAGATGTTTAAGTGATCTTTTGTTATACCGTTTCTACTTACTCTTTGTGTCAACAGGCCTCTCACGGCTCGCTAGCAATAAGCCACCTTGCGCAAATCCTTGGTAGACTAATCTCTTCTCTTGTTTTGTAATCATTGATTAAGTCATCGTTATAACATTTCTTATGATAGATGCTATGTCTCACTCATACCCCTGTGATATGGGTTCACAAACTTGCTTACTTTGTACTATAACACACGATTGTATCCATATTTGGCTACTAGGCCACTTTGTTTTCTCAAACAGTTTGAACAAGAATATGTTCTATGCTGCGTGTAGACTGTTTTGCCTGAAGCATTGTGGACTGAAGCCGGTCATGTTTATTACAATGTGCATAAAATAATGTTTGAAAACGTTGAGTGGGCGTGGCTTGACGCAAGAGGGAATGGACGCTTCTCAGAGCTCCAAGTCTCCCTGCACCTAATCCAGAGGAATCCGGGAGATCCTATACAGGGTGAGCAATATCAACCCACCTGGGTACCCCCACACACACTATCTGACCCCCTGGACCGGTATTGAACAAGCAGACTGTCCACAGCCCCACTCTGCACACTACAGAACTCTGCTCCCCAGACGGCCACCGCCATCTTAGAGGCCTGTGACGCCGGTCCGCCTCGCAACACACAGCAGCCTGCCACCTCTCCATCCGCGCCTGGGACGACCTTTGGAAGGACTCCCACAGCTGCCTTGGGACCCCACAGGCCAATAAAACACCCCACGGCCCCTAATAGCATCGGGGCCTGGTGTGCGCCGCCAAGCTGTGGCCTCAATTGCACGCTGGTGCTCCGAGGCCTAGTGGCGGCCCCCGAGCTGCAGCCTCAATTTTTCTACACGGCCCACAGGGACTGCCCTCTGATGCCCCATGCCGAACCTGGACACTAGGAACACTGACAGAGGGGTGCTAACTATCTTAGGCAGAGACACCAGGCAGTGGCCATCCTGCTGCTCCATCCTGCTATTCCCATCAACATACCTTCACAGGGGGAAAAAATAAAACAAAGAACTAGTTCCACCTCTCCCACAAGATCTCCTGGACCACTGGTCACAAAAATAAAAAAGAGACAGAGAACTGAAATGACTGCCTGAACTCTGAACCCTGCTCCACAGCCTGGATCGCAGCAACACAGAGTGACCCAACTCCCCAGAAATTGCACGCCTAGCGAAGGGGGAGAAAGAGGACGCACAAGGGCATGTACAAAAAGAGGTACAAACTGGCCGCCTCATGCCATTTGACCCATTACTACTCCACAGCCGCGATCATGCAGAAGCCCCAAGACAGCACCTGCACCGGGAGCACCAAGCAAAACTGCACGTCCGAACCACCTCACGGTCCAGCTCCACAACCGCAGGAACTGAGTAACACAACAACAATGGACCCCAGGGGTGGCATGGACACTATACCACCACCAGACACCACCCCATCTGATACGCAATCAGACAGTGGTAAGAAGATGGCTGCATCACTTTCAAACTCCCCTTACAAGGAACCCCAAGCTAAAAAACAGCTGTGGTCCGCCCCTAACGCCACAATACACAATTCTGAACACACCACCTCCTTAGCATCTATCCCAGTCACAGACAATCCTGTGTCAGAAGCAATGTTAAAATCTATGCTTCACACCTTACAGAAAGACCTACATAAGGAGCTACAAATCCCCATCTCCCAGATGATTGATAGAATAGGCTCCCTAGAGGAAAGAGCAGATGCACTAGAAGATAACATGCAAGAGTATTCCAAGGCACACAACAAATTACTTGATGCACATGAACACCAATCAGAGGACATATACCACATTAAACTAAAACTGCGGACTTAGAGGACCGAGCCAGACGAAACAACATAACATTTAGGGGTATTCCTGAGTCAGTAAAAGCCCAAGAGATAACTCGTACCTGCAGCAACTTTTTTCCTGAAACTCCTCCCACGTATGAGCACCCACAATATCTTAATCGACCGAGCCCACAGAATTGCCAACCAGCACATCTACCTACTGATGTACTGAGAGATGTCCTTGCCCGGATTCATTTTTTTCACGTGAAGGAGCAAATCCTCTCGACTGCCAAAGCCGCAAAATCACTGCCAGCCCCATACACCAACATAAAGCTGTTTCCTGACCTCTCTCCTGCTACCATGGGTTTGCACAGAGCCTTTATGCCAGTCACCTCGGTCCTGCAACAAAACAACATAACTTACAAATGGAGCTTCCCAACCAAGCTATTGGTCACGTACTAACACCAAACAATCACTATCCTGTTGCCCAAAGAGGGATATAATGAAATTAACAAATTGGGGCTTCCCCCCCCCCTTCCCCCCAATGACACAGGACAAAAAAGATTGGTTCCCGTGTCTACTAACTCCCGGAACACAATGCCCTCAATAAACCGAACAACCCGAATTATGAATGCACCCAGTCCTGCTACACCGATCCGGTAGGGGCATTCTATACCGACAATCTTTCTACCACCCCCAGGTTATAGTGCACAGAGCACACCGTTGTTTGAAAACTGTTCAAGGTATCACATATCTTTGTTCTCGTTCATATTACTAGACATCTTGTATTTCTTGACCTGACACCCTCATGGTCACTGTACGTATTATTCCTAACTAAATACTGCAACTGTTTCTCTGATACAGGCTGTAATAGACCAAAGGGTAGAGTCCTTCACCAACACCGGGTCTCTCCTAGCATCATCAACCACCAAGGTCTTTTCATTAAATTAGGGGCACACACTAAAAAAATGCACACCTTCATCACAGACTTACTTCTCCACAAAATTTGCACCCTGGAACTAACAAATAAATAGAACCCCACTACCAAAACGGCAGCTGAACTCAAAATGCTGACATACGAGCTAAGTGAACACCTCCGCTCTAAGTTTGAACTCTACATCAAACGTCTCAAGCTGACGTCCTACTCCTCGGCTAACAAGCCGGGAGCATACTTAGCCAAACAACTTAAACAACAACTCTCCAATAAAAAAATCCCCTCTCTCATAACCCCTCAGGGCAAACGCATATGCAACCCCCTTGACATTGCCAATGAATTTAGCAGATTCTATGCAAACCTATACAATCTAGAAAAGACGGATTCCATGACCCCCCAAAACCAGAGGACATTGCTGAATTCTTGACCTCAGTTCACCTCTCCACAATTTCTCATGACCAATTAGCAGCCTTAATGGAGCCCTTCACCCCTCGGGAGATACTAAAAGTTATCAAGCAACTCCCCCTTCACAAAGCACCCGGCCCAAATGGCCTCCCAAATGAATACTACAAAAAATCTGCCACCCTCCTAACCCCCCACTTATGTGACACCTTCAACCAACTAACATCAACAAGTAACATCCCTAAAGAGTCTTTAGAGGCATTAATAGTCACCATACCCAAACCTGGGAAAGTGCCAGACAACCCCGACCTATCTCACTGCTCAACACTGACACCAAACTGTACGCCAAACCCTTGGCACAGCGCCTCTCCTCTATCATCCCTCAAATCATCCACCCAGACCAGGTGGGCTTTGTGCCAGGCAGGCAGCAGACGGAGCAAGACTCTTCATAGACCTCATACAATGGGTGGAGCATACTCGAGTGCCTTCTCTATTCCTATCATTGGACGCAGAGAAGGCGTTCGACAGTGTTCACTGGCCGTACATGGAAGCGACACTCCGTAATCCGGAATATCAGGTAAATTTTTAACAGCTATACTAGGCCTTTACACTAAACCAAATGCACGTGTGTGGACCTCGGGTGTCGCATCTGACACATTTCTGATTACTAATGGCACAAAACAGGGTTGTCCGCTCTCCCCCTTAATCTTTGCACTGATCATGGAACCATTAGCACAGGCTATCCGATCCACCCCTGCAATTACAGGAATTATGGTCGGGGAAGCTGAACACAAAACCGGCCTATACGCTGACGATGTCATTATAGCTATGACCAACCCAATGACATCCCTTCCCGCAGTCCAACACTTACTAGACTCCTTCAGCGCAATCTCTCAATATAAAGTAAACCACAACAAATCCCTCATGCTGAATTTAGGCCTGGACCCACAAACTACCAAATATATCTCTGCCACCACCCCCTGCCTGGGCCCCTAACGCCTCCATTCCATATTTGGGAATTTGGCTGACGTTTCCCAGGCAAGCTCTATTAAAAATAAATGACAATGACCTCGTAGGTAAACTCTTGCCACACTCCAAAGAAATAAACCACATAACCCCCTCTTGGGTAGGTAGAATTGCACTAGTCAAAATGTATGTACTACTGCATATTTTATATTTATTCCGCACGCTACCTCTGCCCTTCCTATAAACAAGATTGAGTAAACTGCAAAAACTTAATAACAATTTCATCTGGCAGCAGAAATGGCCTAGAATACACAGATCAGTACTCTTGACACTTGTCCAACAGGGAGGCCTAGGCGCACCCAACATACGAGCGTACTACCGACCGACAATCCTAGACCAGCTGAAGACCTGGTGGTTATCGAACAACTCCACAACCTGGAAACAATAGAATCCACCATACTCTCGAAAGACCCAAAACTTGCTCTGGCTGCCACCCTTCTTAACCCTAAACCTATGCACTATTCACTGGGTACTATAAACGCCTCTCTACAGGTACTGGTGGCAATCATACAAAGCAACAAGGGACTTTCAAGGGATACCTTAGCACTCATCCCTACTGAAACGATACAACTTTTATCACCAGATCTACCTCTCACAGAATGGATTAAGGCTGGCATCTCAAACCTGGGCATGCTCCTGCTACTCTTAGGAATACACTCCTCCTTGGAACTAAAGTGGAAATATAATATACCTCAAAAAACTTTCTTCCTCTATCTACGAATTAGATCCCTACTATCTAAGATACAAAGGTCATCTATGGACTCCACATCTCTAAAACACCTAAGACTCTACAACGCTAAGCATACTTCATTAAAAGGGATATACTGTATGTATAAATTGCTCACCTCCCTGTCCCCGGATCTACTCTCTCCCTCCATTAAGCATTGGGCCACCCTCACAGATAACCCACCATCACTCGAGCAATGGCAAAGGGCCTTCAATGCCCCACGGCATTTATCTTGCTGTATCACACATTGGGAATCCTTGCAGAAACTGTTTCACAGGTGGTACTTTACACCGACCATATTACCAGCAATCTTCCCTTCCACCTAATCCAAATACTGGAGAGGTTGTGACCTCAACGGAACCTTGAGACATATATGGTGGGACTGCTCACACATTAGACTCTACTGGCAGGACATAACAAACTTCATTGCCACCTTGTGTGACTCCCCCATACCCATGGCGCCACTGGACTTACTTTTAGGCCTCTCGGTTTCTTCATGGCCCAGACACCTACAAACCTTAGCGACTCACATTTTAATCGCAGCATGGCTTGCATTAGCGAAAAAATGGAAATCGCCCCAGCCTCCTCAACTACTGGAAGTCATTCACCTACTGAATTTACAATATCAAATGGAATACTCATTTGCTAAGGCCAACATGTCTACGCAATCCTTCCACAGAGCCTGGGAAAAATGGTCCTCAGACCAAAGAAGCATCCTCACTTCTCAATGAACCTACTAAAAATTTGGACACGGTTGCTCACACCCCATAGCGGCTCCACTAACCTACCCACCGCCTCAGCCTATAATCTACACATCAACTCTCTAGCAGTAGCAAAGTGTCCACACCCATCAACCCCTAACAATACAGCCTCATACCACAGGTGTCAGTACCCCTCAACCCGCCTTCCCTGCTGAAGTTGTTACTATTCACTGAAATGTTTATTCTTGTGAACACATGGAGGTCGCGCCCCTTGCCACAGTTTGCTTCCTGTCGGGGTGGCAGAGGGTGTAGCGCAACTTCACGCATCATACTCTACCTTGTATTTCTCTGTTTGTACTCAACAGTGCAATGTAAATCTTACTTATGTTCTCCCGATAACAAACTGTTGACTTGTAGGATCAATCATCTTACTGTAATTCACTGTTGTTAATCTTTCCGAGAAAATTTAATAAAAACCAAAGTTAAAAAAAATAAATAAATAAATAATGTTTGAAAAAGTTGTCATTTTGTTTGTTTGCAACAATTTTGGTTTGGTATTTTTTTTTTTTTTTTTTTTTTTTAGTTGGAGTGTTTAGTAGATTGTCCTATATAACATTTGTATGTGCATTGAGTCATAGTAATAGTATTAGGTCCTTGATAGGGGTCGACCAATTTTCTATTTTCAGGGCCGATACAGATTTTTCAGCCGATATCAAGTGCTGATATTCTGTACATTTAAAGTTTTGAAAGATCAACACGATTTTCTGCACAAAACTGGTATAAACTGAACAGCAACTGAATGGTGAGATGTAATGTGTAGTAACCTCTAGCAAGTGAATAGCGAGCTGTAAAATGCAGTAACCTCTAGCAACTGAATGGTGAGCTGTAAAATGCAGTAACCTCTAGCAACTGCATAGTGAGCTGTAAAATGCAGTAACCTCTAGCAACTGAATAGTGACCTGTAATTTACTGCACATTACATCTCACTATTAAGTTGCTAGAGGTTACTGCACATTACAGCTCACTATTCTGTTGCTAGAGGTAACTGTTCACTGATTGCCTCCGTGTCCCCCTCTGTAAGCTGCTCGGCCCTGCTGCTGTTTTATCAATCCCCACCCCCGCTGCTGACAGAAGAAGGGTGTGGAAGGAGAATGCACACACAGCCTGCTCTGTGTATCTTTGATCTCCCCGCTGCTGACCGGAGAAGGGGGCAAGTGGGGGATCACAGAGGGCCGTCTCTGCTTCACTCCCTGTCACAGACTCACAGGCGCTCCAGTGCTGACCCAGGGGAAGCAGGCTTGAGAACATGCAGCCCATAGCTGTGTCTCTGCTCTGTCACAGTGTGGCCACAGGAGAGCAAGCAGGGGTGATCAGCTGCACTCGCTACATAGGGACTTGGTGTCACCCTGTCTTCAGCTCCGTGACACATGGAGATCGGGGGGGAGGGTAGGACTTGGCGAGCCAAGATGACGCCCAGCAATGGACTGCACCCGGGGTGGACCCCGCTACCTTTTGGTATCGGCTTTTTTTCTTTCAGCCGATAGAAAAGACACAGTTTTCGCCCGATAATTTTTGGTTGCCGAAATGTTGGTGCATCCATAAAAATTTTAAACATTAGGGGTCATTCTTCACCCCATACCTGCATGAAAAGTGATGGGAAAAATGCACAGATTTCACTTGCAGAGAGACCAGTTTCACATCAGTTTTCATGCGCAATTCAGTCAATTTTTATGCACGTTGGCACATTAGTTTTCAATGTGCGTCAGCTATGTGCCCTATATTCACACCAATGTTGATGCCATGTCAGTTTTTTTTTTCCTGTGCAGAAAACTGCATACACATGGAAAAAAATCTGCACGTTGTGGTGTGAACAGAGCACATAGAGAAGATTAGAGATTGAGAACCATTGTTTTTTTGTGCCCTTGCATAACGCATACAGAAAAACTGATGTCTGCACTCTGCACCATGGTGTGAAAGAGGCCTAAAAGTAAACAACTGGGAAAAATAAAGTGCTTGAAAAATAACTTCTTAAATGGCTTCCCAAAACATAGAAAAATGGCATATAAACTGCAGTGCACTGCACTGATATAAAATGAAATTGAAATCACTACCGCAGTGCAATCTGCAAATCTAGACACTACACTTTCTTCAATACTCCCAGTTAAGTAGAGCAATATGATGGTGCAAAAAGCATAACATTTCAGCTTGTTTATCTGTTAAACAGCTTCTGTTTTTTTTTTTTTCATAATTTGCTGCCACTTCACTAAAAATGCACTCACTTGGTACAGAGGAAGGAGAACAGAAGTATCTTCTAGCATAAGAGGCAAGTCTTTTGTAGCATGCCTGATTTTCTTTTCACCACTGAAGAGGATCACCACTTCTGTCAATTACTGATTCCTTCAAATAGAGACAACGTTCATCATCCAGGCTGATTATCGATGCCGATTCAGAAGAATACTCCGCATTAGGCCCCAATAAAATGCTGAACATGACATCAATTCAACCACAATGACGATTCTGTTCTGCCCATTGTCATTTTGGACTTTGGTCTGTTTTTGCAGCATCCTGCTCCTCCAGATTAGTAACATGCTCTTCCTGGCTTAACCTTTCTGTAGGAACCTGCTGCACCTCCTGTTGGCTATCTTTTGTCAGCCATTGTTTTGCCTTGGCCAATACATCATCAGAAGAGAGAGCATGATTCTTGTATTGAGGATCCAAAAGACATGCCAGCACAACATTTTTATTCTCTTCATGCTTCTCAAAGCGTTTGGTGAGGCTGTCCCCTTCATGACCTGCCTGAATGTTTTATTGCCACATGTATTGGGTCCTTCAATCATTTGAAAAAGCATCTTCAGCACTCACACATGGGATGACAGATGACTCATAATGACTCACTTCTGAGTGTCACTTTCTCTATGGGGAGGAGGGTCTCAATGACATTGGCTACAATGTCCCACTGATCAGCAGTAGGGCAAGAATATCCTCCATGTTCATCTGAATATATGCTAAGAGCTTGCTTCCATTCCAGCATTCTTTGCAGCATGTGAAGTGTTGGAACAGCCTGAATCAAGTTGTTTTTGGGCCGGCCAAGGTCTTCCTGAATGCACCTCATGTGTTGCTTGAAAAGGATTGAATGGTGGAATTGGCCTGCACTCCTCTTCAGCATGCCAATTATATATATATCGAAGCTCTCTGGCTTGACAGACCATTATTTACCACAAGTTGCAGGGTGTGTGCCATGCAACTGAGGTCTGACACTTCAGCAAGCCTCATTCCATTTACTGTGTTTATTGTTTGTCTTCAGGTATGCTTAGAAACATTTCTTTAATGTACTCCCCAGTGTGCTATCCTTGCATCACTTTTGTATTCAACACCAGTTGCCTTTTTGTCCATCCGCTGTCCGCTGAAGTGGCATGTAAGACTCATTAGTGACTCTGTTGGTCCTGAACAGCAGTCAGTCGTGAATGTGAGCGAGTTGCCAGCATTCTCTGGTTGCAGCCTAGTCTTTACTTTCTCAATCACCTTTTGGTGAATCTTTACCAGCACTTCAGTTTGTTAATACTTTTCACTCTTCAGTGTGTACCTTGGCTCAGCTATGAACATCAACTGCTTAAATTCAGAGTCAGAAATCATTGTAAATGGCTGGTTATCAGTAACCATCATCTCTATGATTGCCGTGTCCAGCAGTTGGGATCTTCCATCTGAATTTAGCTGCTTTTACTGAAACATAGCTTTTATTGTTGTCTGGGATAGTGGAATTTCACTTTGTGATTCAATTTGTTTTTTTCTGTGCTGCACTTAATTCAACATGATGAACTCTTAGATGGGCCCAAAGATTTGACATATTTTTGGTTTTTGCAGTTGCTGATCCCATGCTCACATTGTTTGTGCATGTGTTGCACACTGCTGCTTTTCCTGGGGATGGTTAAGACAAGAAATAGTCCCAGACCACACTTTTTCTTTTTCTTTGCATCTATCTGCATTTAAATTTGAAAGAAAGTTTTCCAGATAAGGTCAAGCTGGCTGGCACAGTGCACCCTGCTGTGGGTGGGTGACTGGCACAGTGCACTCTGCTGTAGGTGGCTGACTGGCACCCTGCTGTGAGTGGGTGGCTGGCTGGTACTCTGCTGTGGGTGAGTGGCTGGTTGGCACCTTGCTGTGAGTGGCTGGCTTGCTGGTACCCCGCTGTGGGTTGGTGGGTGGCTGGCATCCTGCTGTGGGTCCACTACCTCTCAAGTGGGAGGGCACTGGCAGTTAGTGGGGAGTAGTCTCCTTAGGCATCCAGCACACTTGTGTTATTACGCAGTCCCCCCCCCCCAGCTGACTTGGGGCTACTAACTCAGCACAAGTTCCATTATTTTAACAGTCGGCAGGTCAAATGTCCACAAAATGACTGAGTGGTGGTGACTCCGAGGGGATGGATCCCAATTACCACCATCAGATAGGAAGGAACCTGAACATAGCTCCCCTGGTACAGTTCCTCCTGGGGGTCAATCTGTTCTTTGCGGCCCTGACCCCCTTCACTCTTAGCTGGTTTGAGCCATCAAGGTTGCAGACACAAGCACCCCCTCCTTAGAAGCTGATTGGCTACCAAGCACAGCTGCACCAGATTTTGCGCACTCTAGTTTTAGTAATTCAGCCTTATTCTGACAAGGGGTGTGCTAAATTGAGGGGATTTGCTAAGCAGTACCCAGTGGAGAAAGACTTCACTAAGAAGTGGAGTATGCCCTTGGTTGATGCAGCAATATCTTATCTCAACAAGAATCTTACTTGCTCAGTTGACAATATACCAGTTTTAATGGATGTTTCTGACAAATGTCTGGAATCATTTTTTTTTAAAGCATCTATTCCCTAGGATTCCATTCAGGAGATTTCTCATTTTGGTCTGTTGTCTGTGCACATTTCCAGGATTCTTTCACTAAAGTGTTGGTCTGTGGAGCCTCCCTGCAAGAAGTTGCTGTCGAGTTTCCCATTTAAGGTGAAAATTTGTTGGAGCTTGACCTGGATAAGTATATCTATAAGATTTCAGGTGGTAAAGAATACACTTCTTCCATGAGATGTTCCTTTTCTTGCCCTCAGGTTCGACTTCAAAATCCAAACCTCAGTCCTAACTCCGTAAAAAGGCCTGGGCCTTCAAGCCAGCAAAATTGCACCCCAGTTCCTCTTACCAGTGAAGGTGTGCCCCACTATTATGGGTGGGGGGACATTTGCAGGTTTATCAAAGTTTTGCATGGAGAGATGGCGTAGAAGTGGGTCCGATGTGTTGTGACTCGCGGCTACAAGCTAAAGGTCTCTCAGGATGCTGAGAAATCCCTTTATTTGTTTTTGCATATGGGTCTTTCAAGGTGGTCCCCTTTTCTCAGTTCCATTCCAGATCTTTGCAACAGATTGGCATGGAATACATTCCACCACTCTTCAGTCTCTGTAAAGGTGGGTTTCCTTGATGCTGCTAAAAACAGGAGAATCCTTTCTACCCCTTTCTTGGAGAGTTCTGACGATGTGTGCCAGTCTGATGGATGGAGGTAGGGTTGGGGGGGGGGTCCTAGACTTCTTTATGCCGCAAGTAACTCCATCTCCAAAACATCATGGGTTGATACCCATCAATATACTAGAACTAAGGCTGTCTTGCTCTCCTGCATTGGTCAAGACAGCTAAAGGAGTCTTCCTTTAAGAGTCCAGTCCCGTGACCGGATGTTGGTGTGAGTGAGGCGCGCGTGAGGCGGCTCCTCTCCTTCCCTGCCCCTAACCTGGAGGCCTTGTGCTGCGGGCGTGATCTTGGCGGTGAACCGCCACACTGTGTGCCCTGATGCTGTGGACGCCGCGGACCTAGCCCTGGAGCTCTGAAGCCGAGGGCCTTGCGAGTGCCGGGGGTATCCCGAGTTTTGGGCTGCCTCTGAGAGACTGGTGACACGGCGGGACTTGGAGGTGGAGGTGGACGGGCTGCTGAGGGCCCGGGTAGTTGAGAGGGACTAGTGGCTCTGAGCCTGCCCTTCGGGACGGTGGAGGGAGCGTGGTGAAATGGTCGGTTGGAGACCCGCTGTCTAGCTCAGATGGAGGAGACGCTGGCATATGCTTCATGATTGACATCTTGTGCTATGTTTCTATATGGCTCTGTATGTCCCTGTGTGCTTCCATGTTGCTCTCCAGGGGGCAAAAGTGGTATGCGCTTCCCTGAAACAGCTGCCTGAAGATAAATACTCCATTGCTGCTATCCTAGTGAGACGAGGAGACTATAAGAACGGGAGCCGTGAGTAACAAACACAAGTTATATACTGGTGCTTAAAGGAAACGGTGCATGGAATTGTGGTTTGCAAATGGATGCCTAGACTTTGTGATTTTTATGATCCTTTAAGTCTCAGCCTGAGTATAACTGCTAGCAAGACAGGCTGAACTCTTATTTAACAACCACTAGTTCCACTCCTTGTCCTGTCTTCTTCTTTACTGGTCGCTGTGTATACTTTTCCTTTTTTCCATTATTGAGGTTGATTAAAACTGGATACCAGGGCAAGAAATATGACAAAGAAAAAGGGAGAGGTGTCGTTGTTACAAGAGCCCAGTGTTGAACTGTCTCAGAAAGCATTAAAGGAAAAGAGCAAAGAGATCGCTAGTGAATTGGAGAAATTTGCGCATGGACCTTCTCAGGTCACTGGAAAGACGCACCAAGCCAAAATGTCCATGTCACCATCTGGACCCTTAAAGGGGTCCAACTCTCAATCTAAAAATAAAGGGATAAAACCGGCGGGTCTGCCGAGGAAATACAGTCTCCCCTAGTTGGGGAGGGTGCGGCTCCAGGGGGCCCATCGCTGGGAGAAATACTTGCGGCAGTCAATGCCTGCAGATCTTCCATAGCAGAACTGATGGACCAAACTAAGGGTATTAAAGAGGATATGGCTCTGGTAAGACAGGATCTCAAAAAAATTCAAGTACGAACTACAGAACTGGAAGAAAGAGTTGGTGGCATGGAGGATGTTTTGCCCCCTATGAAGTCTGACATGGAAGTACTAAAAAAGACAGTCTCCAGGCAGAATGAGAGATTGGAGGAATTTGAGAACAGAGAGAGGAGAAATAATGTTTGGATTTTGGGTCTGCCAGAGAAGTGTGAGATGAGAGAATTTTTGGAAATGTGACTTGGGGACGCTTTTGGACGGGACAGTTTCTCCCCCCACTTCATGACTGAGAGGGCCCATAGGGTACCATCAAGGAGGGCACTCCCAGGAACAGCTCCAAGATCAACCATTTTGAGATTGTTATGTTTCAGAGATAGGTACACAATCCTAAGAAGGGCAAGAGAAGTAGGAACTGTAATGTACAACGACAAAAAAATTTTGTTTTTTCCAGACTTCTCGGCAGAGGTTCAGAAAAAGAGACTTGCCTTCCTGGATATCAAGACGCGGCTGCGGCAGTTGAATGCACAATATGCTATGTTATACCCTGCATGCCTCCGGGTGGCATTTAAGGGGGCAGTGCATTTTTTTGACACTCCGGACGCAGCCGTGTCTTGGTTGGAAGGGGGGGGGGGGGTGGGGCTGTGTAGATTTGGG
>BLSH010414487.1:838770-849334 GCA_018402905.1 Glandirana rugosa | reverse complement strand
GAGTCCAGTCCAATAATGCCAAGGCCATGGCAGATATAAATCACCAAGGAAGCGCAAGGAGTTGAGCCACCCAGGAGGAAGTAGATCTCATCCTCTCCTGGGTGGAACTGCCTGTCCTCCTTTCATTTTCCAGAGGTAGAAAATCACCAGGTGGACTTATTTAGTCGGCAACATTTGTTGTCAGGGCAATAGGATCATCACCCAGAAGTGTTTGAAGAGCTTTGTCTTCAATAGGACACTCCATATGGGGATCGTCTGGCATCCAGGTTCAATACAAAGATTGACATGTTTGTCTCCAGGACAAGGAATCCTCAGACATTTATGGTGGATGCTCTGGTGACTCCATAGGACCAGTTCTCCCTGATCTATGCCTTATTCTATTTCAGCTTCTTACATGGATACTTTGCAGGATTTGAGTGAAAGAATACAAGCGATTTTGATTTCCCTGGCTTGGCCAATATGAGAGAATGTGGAGAATATGGTACTCAGAAATTGTAGACATCTCAGGGGACAGTGCCTGTATTCTTCCAATTCATTCCGATCTCCTGTCACATGGTCCCATCTTACCTCCTTTTTTACAGTTGCTGGCTTTAAAAGTGTAACTATTGAAGCCAGAGTTTTGAGAGGCAGGTGAGTTTCTGATACTATCATTCCTACACTTTTAAAGGCTAGGAAGGCCACATCACAGAAGATTTATCGCAGGACCTGGAAATCTTATATATCTTGTTGTGTTCCAAAAAATGTTCATCCTCCCTGGTATGCTGTGGGCTGTTTTCTGGCTTGTATGGCTGGTAGCCATTACTTCATATGGGTAGGGTCCAGAGGTAGTGGCTCTTACATGTAAATAGCCATTTCTGGTGACCTCATCCATCTTTGAAAGTTGTCTTGGTTTTTCATTTTAATCAAAACATAGTATTGTTTTCCTTTTGTCCCAGGCCTTAAATGCCAGGAGAGAAGGCACTCCACACTTTGGATATGGTCCGGGCTGTCTGAACTTACCTGTAGTCGACTGCAGTGATTAGGCATTCCCTTTTCATACTACCTAAAGGTACTAAGAAAGGGTATGCAGCTTCAAAATCTACTCCTGTATATCCCATTGGATTTGGTAGCTTATTTCTCAGCCTTATGGTGCACAAGGCAGGGCTCTGACTTTTCCAGCACATTGTACCAGGAGTGTGGGTGTCTCTTGAGCTTTTAACCACCATGTTTCTGTCGCTGCCTGGACTTTTGTTCACACATTACAAAGTTTTTACCAGGTAGATGTTAGGACCACTGAAAATGCTACTTTTGTTTGTAGTGTTTTGCAGGCCACTCCGTGCATTTCTTTCTTTAACCTGTTTTTTTTTTTTTTGCCCCCCCCTTTCATTTAAGTGCTTTGGGACATCCCTGCTAGTAAGGATTACTAAGCTACTCTGTGTCCCCTGATGTACAATAAAGAGAATTGGATTTTTGATTTACCTGTAAAATCCATTTTTGGAGTGCATCAATGTGACCCTGTGATGCAATTTTGGAAAAGGATTCTGTGCTACTTTGGTGCTATGTACTGTGCAATTTGGCCCCACAGAATATGCAAACCAAATCCAAAAAGCAACCAAAGTTGCAATACATATTCACACTGAAATTTGAGTCAAAACTGCTTCACTGTAGTGTGAACCAAGCCGTGCTGGATTACTGAATGAAGACTGAAGGAAGACCATGAAGTAAAGTGAGGTATGTCCTAAAATGGACAACGTAGTAGTGTGGTTCAACACTGGACTTTCAAAAAGACATCCAAAATATTCACATGGTATAATTTGCTACAATGGAATTGCACAAAATGCTACTTACTGTAAAGGTTCATCACTTTTGGCTAACGCTCTTGTTATAAAAATGCACTAGTTATTAAAGAATATGTTCCCCCTACATTTCATATAACTGATATGTGCCTGCAGTACAATGTATGTTTCTGTTACGTGAAATACCTGGTGTTCCAATGAAAACTGACCACACTAGGCAAGAGAGCAAAGTGTGTTCTGTGCTGGGAACTTAGCCTGCTCTGTTCCAATGATTAGGCTTGTGCTGGCATGCCACCCCCCCCCCCCCATATATTCTGCACACCCATTCACTGGAAAGACCAGTGTGCTGCTGTTTCTTCTCCCACAGCTCGCTGGCCTTATTATGAAGCTGAGAACAGAGGGAACATGATCATTTACAATGGTTTGATATATGTATACACAAATGCCTTGCCTTTTATTTCATTTAAAACAGATTTTTGTTTTACAGGGTGAGTCAGGTTCACATATAGTTTAACTACAAAAGTCACAATTTCCCATCAGTATAACATACATATGGAACAGTCCGCGTCAGTTTGTGTGAACCTTTGATGCTTCGAATTTACAAAATATAATGTTACTTGTTTTTCAAGATAACATGACATCCTCAATATGATTGCATTTCCTATAGACTATGTACATTTGTATTATAGGTTCTAGCTTGCAGTTGTCAACAGCAACACCCTCATTTTTGAAAATCATACTGAACAGACATGATGAGGAAACAGAATCTGAAAAGACAGCAGCTGTTCTTTGCAGATGAAAATGCTAATGGTCCATTTCAGATTTTACTTTCATCATTACACTGAACTTTAAAGCAGAGCAGAATGTGTGACTACTTGAGTAAAGGGAGACCCCTACTGGATTTCTGCAAGTGTGTATGAAAATGTTGTAGAGGAGGAACTGCATTCTTGCATTCTGTTTTAAGGATCAGTTTATTGTTAAATTCTGCATCTGGAAATATGCAGCCTCCTGTTATGCACACGGTTATGTTAGCAAGGCCATCGAGAGCTTCATAAAAACTACCTAGTGTCTGCTGGTAAGTAGCTTTACAGCAGACTACTGACATAAAAAAACAAGAAAACAATGAAGGCAACTGGCAACTGGATATATATATATATATATATATATATATATATATATATATATATATATATATACACAGTGTATATATATGACATGTTTATGTAGATTGCCACTTAGTTTCTATTTGTAACATAAATGTGTAATGTGGTCACATTTTTAAGAAATGAAGTCATTCTAACATGATACATATTGTTTGTTCTGCTATACACTTTCAAGGATGTTTTGATTATTATTACTTTACAAGTACTGTCATTCTTATTGTAAGGTTTGTTTTATATTTTTTCTGTACTGAATGCTGTCAGTGCTCAGCGTTGCTTTTAGCTTATGTCTGAATATTGTGCTGTAAACAGCAGTGGACCAGAGAGGACAGACAAAGTGACATGGTAAAAAGCAATGTGTGCCCTGCACATGTGTACTGATGCAGGGCCTGGTTGGCTCAGAGTCCTGTAAAAAATAAGTTACATGTATGGTGCAAAAATATCAAAATCGGATAATGATTAAGCAATACATTGGTTGCTTAGCCCTATAAAGCTGACACATTCCCAGTGTAATAGCCACGGCCAGACAAGATGAGAGTCATTACTAATGGTAAGAACTGCATTTGATACTCATAGCAGCCATCTGAATTTATTTTGTGTTTGCTATGGATGTTACATTTTTCCTTTTTTTTAATCCTTTGTTTTACGGCCTTTTTACTATGATGCCTTGAATTCCTTGCCTGTTCTTTATATACCCTAACAGTCCTTTGACCCCCTATGTCTTATGCTGATTCCAGCGCAAAAGCTTCATAACTATCTTATACAATGCCCCATATAGCTAATGTCTTCTTTCAGAGTAGTGCTTGTGATGTACAGTGCAGCAAACCTCTCATTTCCATGCAGGGACTACTGGGCAGCCTAAAGACTTCCAATTACACTAGGTTCCTCCATCACTCACCAAAAGGGAGAAAATAGTATCAGTGATTAATTGTGTTGCAGTGGTTTCAGCCATTTTGTGTAATTTTGCTTTCCTTGTCATTAGACAAGACTGAAATTATTTTTAATGCTGTGATGTTATTGACTGAAGCCAGTATTGAATTTCACTAATGAAGTTCTAGTTTTATTTTCTTAACAATAGCTTCTTATATTTGTTAGGATTTTCAAATACTGTGATATGGTTTCATTGCCCAAGTATTTTGTTTTTTTTTTAACATAACAAAGAAATGTTTTAATAGTTTTGCAATAATAAATAATTCTAAAGAATGTTTGATATACCATAATTAATCATGTTTACAATAAAAGAAATCATTGGATCATTATCTACCCCTAAATATCTTTTCACTTACACTAATGGAACTTTCAGAATTTACTGAAGTGATGCTAAAATCAAGGCTGATTATTTATTTTTTCCCAGGTGTTTTCCTATTAGGAAAATAATTTAGGACTATTATTTGTTTCTTTAACCACTTGACCTGAAGATATACCCCCTTCATGACCAGGCCATATTTAGTTAACTGACAGTTGTGCGTTCATGCAACGCTATACCCAAATATTTTATTTTATTTTTTTTTTCACACAAATGGAGCTATATATATATATATATATATATATATATATATATATGTGTGATTCTGCACAGGAGGGTTGCCCTGTGGCATTAAATCGCTATAGGGCGGTCATTAACTGGTTAAGGAAAAATCTAAGCATATGTAAATTTGCTTTGGTTTATACCATTATCATACTTAGTGGTGATCAATAAAGGATGAGTTCACCTGTAAAAAATAAAAAATAACATAAATATTTTTTGCAAGTAAAAAATTTGCATGCAATACTTTTTTCTTAGGAGTCTGCAAAGTATTGCACCCACAACCTCCTATACAGGCAGACAGTTACTGAAGTTCAGGTAGAATAAATGAACTACAAGAGCATTCACCAGCACCCTCACAGTTCATTGAAAACTACAAGCTTTCTGCGTCTGTGGCAGACAGTACTTACAGTCCATTCATAGAACTCTGTGAATGATTGACGCGGCTGTGTGGGGCTCTGCCATTTTTAAATTATGACATTTGGTGCAGGGAAAGGTCACCACCGTTGTCACAATGGGCAATAGAGGGGGTGCAGCTCTCCTGTTTTAGTAACACGTTACATGCTACACCCCACAAATGTAACATGTTACAAAAGGTTAAATTCTCCTTTAATGTGGGAATACTGCTAGTATAACTGAAATTGAATGCTTTTCTTCTACCATGCCACTGCAGAAATAAGACAGCGGTAGTTTATGCAGTATGTCAGTCAATCTTTTATTATATGTCACAATTTTACTCAGCTGTTGATAAACATGTTTTTCACAAGAATATGTAGGACTGTTTAGGCAGGTTGCAGGACACAAGTACAGGGTAAAGCAGAGTGAATCTGCAAATTAGGGACGTGTGGTGAGGTCAGTAGCTGGTGAGGCACTGGCTAGTGTCGGAGCCAGATACACAAAGGTTACATTTGCTGCGAACGTTAGAGCGAGAGCAATAATTCTAGCACTAGACCCCCTCTGTAATACTAAACAGGTAACCTCTAAAAATGTTTAAAATGTGGTCTATGGAGATTCTTAAGTACTAAAGATTGGCGCCATCCCACAAGTGTGCGCAATTTTAAAGTGTGACATGATAGGTATCTATTTACTCGGCGTAACATCATCTTTCACATTATACAAAAAAATCAGGCTAACGTTACTGTTTTTTGGGGGTTTTTTTTGTTTTTTATTCATGAATCAGTTTCTGTCCAAAAAAAAAAAACGCATTTGAAAAATCGCTACGCAAGTATCTTGTAATATAAAAAGTTGCAATGACTGCCATTTTATTCCCTAGGGTATCTGCTAAAACAATTTATATAATGTTGGGGATTCTGAGTAATTATGATTTTTACATGTAGGAGTGAAGTGTCAGAATTGGCCTGGGTGGCAATGGGTTAATTATAATATACAAATAATTATAATATATCGTTTTTAAGGTAATTTTCTATATACTATATGCCCTATATTTTCTAAAAATCTACTCATGCAGGTGGCTTAACCACTTATCAACTGCCCTATAGACAAAAGATGTCTACAGGGCGGTTGCTTAATTCTGGGAGGACGTCTATTGATGTCCTCCCAGAATCGCGCTACCCGCGCGCCCCCTGGGGCGCGCACACGGGAACATATGACAATTTGGGGGAGGGGGGGGAATTCATTTTGCAAAGAATTGTGGGAAAAAATTACAACTTCAAAAAATTCACCATGCCTCTTACTAAATACCTTGGAATGTCTACTTTCCAAGAAGGGGTCATTTGGGGGGTATTTGTACTTTCCTGGCTTGTTAGGGTCTCAGGAAATGATAGGCCGTCAGTACATCAGGTGTGATCAGTATTCAGTGATTGGCACCATAATTTGTAGACTCTATAACTTTCACAAAGACCAAATAATATCCACAAATATGTTTTTTTTTTAACCAAAGATAGGTAGCAGTATACATTTTGGCCAAAATTTATGAAGAAAAATTACTAATTTGCAAAATTTTATAACAGAAACAAAGAAAAATTAATTATTTACAAAATTTTCAGTCTTTTTTTTTAATTATAGCGCAAAAAATAAAAAAAACAGCGATGATTAAATACCACCAAAAGAAAGCTTTATTTGTGTGAAAAAAAGGACGCAAATTTTATATGGGTACAATGTTGCATAACTGAGTAATTGTCATTCAAAGTGTGAGAGCGCTGAAAGCTGAAAATTGGTCTGGTTGTTAAGGGGGTTTAAGTGCCCAGTGGTCAAGTGGTTAATGGAAAAATTACTGAAGTTTGAAGTTATAACTTCAAACCGGTAATTTCACAGTAAATAGATAAATAATAAATAATCTTATAACATATAGCATAATAATATATGATTTAGCTTGTACCTTTTCACCAGCAGCAGAGTCTCATTCTCCCTCTTAACTGTGTGAAAAAATCGTGGGATTATGGGTAAATCTTATACACATAAACCCATGTTTTTCCTTGTAGTTAAGAGGGCTGGGCTGGAAGGGAGCATTTGTCTTGTAGACTCATGCCCCCTTCTATGACACTGCAGTGAGCCATACCTCCACTGCAGCATTTTTATTAGACAGCTTGGGCCATTGGTGCTTTACCATTGGTCCAAGTCTCCATCCAAGCTGTCCATTGAACTCAGTGCCTCTGACAAGAAGTGAGGAGAGGCACTGTGAGCTCATCCTCAGTCTGCTGCAAACACAGTGTGTCAGCTTGTATTTAAGCTGACCGCCCTGTATGTAGCTTCTGACAGCCTGCGCAAGGAGCCTCGTATCTCCGGAATCATATTTTTACCAGTGGTGGGGTAGGACTTCAGCTACCTACCTCCCACATTTGGGGTCTCTGTGACCCCAGGTTGACAAGCTACAACCTTTGAAATCAATTGTTTTTTTTTTTGTTTTTTTTTTATGTTCCTGGCAGGTGAGGCACTGCACGTCCCTGCTGCAAATGTGCTCTTTCATAGTACAAGAAGGAGGCAATTGACATGGCCAGCTACAATGCTACTGTAGGGAATCATGATGGCTTCTTCTTGGCTGTGCAGTGTGGCAGGAGTATAATATCACAACTGTTGCTGATCAGAATTACAAATAATTTGTTTGTTAAAAGAGATTAAATATATTTATTTTGTTGTTTTAAATGTTCACTCTAAGAAAACTGATACTGAAATAATGCAAAGACTGCAATTGCTGACCCCAGGAAAATTCAGCATTCTGAGGCTATAGCCCCACACAAATATGTAGTCAGTGCACGATAAGTTCTTATCTATATATTTGTCCCGCAACTGGCTCTGAAAGTTTCAAAACTAGAACAGCATACAAACTGTTAAGTTAGCTTTTTTCAGAAAAAGTCAACAGTCGCAGTCTGCTTATTCCCCTCAACACAGCCTTTACTTTATTCTCAAAAGGAAGATATGCAGTGTTTATAGTTCCTATATTTGATTCTAAGCAAGTTTAACCACTTCCCTACCGCCCTATGCAGAATGACGGCTGGGAAGTGGTTCAGTTATCCTGTGGGGGCGGTGATCGGTGGTGCGGTGTGTCAGTCTGACCCACTGCATTACCGATCTCAGTATAGAGCTTCCATTGGAAGCTCTTTACCATGTGATCAGCCGTGACCAATCATGGCTGGTCACAATGTAAACAGGAAAAGCCATTTTTTCAGGCTCTCTACTCGCATCTGCAGACGTGAGTAGTGTAGAGACGATTGGCTGCTCTCCTGGGAGGGGGGGGGGGTCTGTGCTGAGTGTTTATCAGTGCAGCCCCACCCCCCCTAGGATCGCCACCCAGGACCACCAGGGAGCTCAAAGGACCACCATAGAGAGCCCACCCAGGGAGCAGATCAGGACCACCAGGGAGCTGATCTTAGACCACCAAGGAGCCCCTAGACCATCAGGTAAGGGGCACAGTGCCCAACATGGATGGCACTCAGTGCCAACTTCAGATGCCACCCTAGACCAACAGGGAATGGGCCCCTATGAATGCATCTGTCATTGCCCCCCACCAGTGTCAGCCAGTGCCCCTATCAGTGGCCATCTGTGCCATTTATCAGTGCCACCTATCGGTGCCCAGTGCAACCTATCAGTGCTGCTTATGAGTGCCCATCAGTGCCACTTTTCAGTACCCGTCAGTTCTGCATATCAGTGTCCATCAGTGCTGCATATCAGTGCCCGTCATTGCTGCATATAAGTGCTGCCTCATCAGTGCCCGTCAGTGTAGCCTCATTAGTGGAGAAAATGTACTTATTTACAAAGTTCTGTGACAGTGTGGGTACAGTGTCGCACGACCGCGCAATTGTCATTCAAATTGCAACAGCACTGAAAGCTGAAAATTGGTCTGGTAGGGAAGTATTCTAAGTGTCTGGTATTGAAGTGGTTAAAGCAAGTTGGAGATAAAAACTCATCCCGCAAAAGTTATACTTAGATACACTGTCTTCCAAAACCCCCAGTTTGTTCTTGAATATGATAGATGGCCCTAATTACCAAAAGGTGGGTCCAACCGGCAAGACAGATGAGATCTCTGCAATTTTTCCTATTTTTTTTTTTTTTAACTATGTGCTCATTGAGTAGCCCACCCTTTGCAGCTATAACAGCTTCAACTCTTCTGAGAAGGCTGTCCACAAGGTTTAGGAGTGTCTATGGGAATGTTTGACCATGCTTCCAAAAGCGTGTTTGTGAGGTCAGGCACTGATGTTGGATGCTAAGGCCTGGCTCGCAGGCTCCACTCTAATTCATCACAAAGGTGTTCTATATCGGGTTGAGGTCAGGATTTTGTTCAGGCCAGTCAAATTCCTCCATCCCAAATTTGCTCATACATGTCTTTATAATATGTTGTAATAGGAAGGGGTCATCCCCAAACTGTTCTCACAAAGTTAGCTGCATGAAATTGTCCAAAATGTCTTGGTATGCTGATGCCTTAAGAGTTCCCTTCACTGGAACTAACGGGCCAAGCCCAACCCCTGAAAAACAACCCCACACCATAATTCCCCCTCCACCAAATGATTTGGACCAGTGCACAAAGCAAGGTCCATAAAGCTATTGATGAGCGAGTTTGGGTGGAGGAACCTGACTGGCCTGAACAGAGTTCTGACCTCAACCAAATAGAAAAACTTTGGGATGAATTAGAGCAGAGACTGCAAGCCAGACCTTCTCTCCAACATCAGTGCCTGACCTCACAAATGCACTTCTGGAAGAATGGTCAAACATTACCATAGACACGCCTAAACCTCGTAGACAGCCTTCCCAGAAGAGTTGAAGCTGTTATAACAGCAAAGGGTGGGTCAACTCATTATTGAATCCTACAGACTAAGACTGGGATGCCATTAAAGTTCATGTGCGTGTAAAGGCAGGTGCCCCAATACTTTTGGTAATATAATGCATGTCCTAGAAACGTTGATGTTGTTTGTTTAGCACATATCTTCTATCTTACAAATGTGAAAAAAAATCAGTTAAAATATCTGTAAACTAAAAATTATCAACAAATAACTAAAACTGATTAAAGAGTACAAGGGGTGTGCCGGTGAGGGACACATGACATCAGAATCACATAAGTGAGAAAGAGATTTCAAAGGGGTTTTAAAAAATGATGCATGGAAGAGAGGAGTGGAGTGATTTTTATTTTTATATTTTTTTTTTATCAGAAATTGGCTTTAAATCAACTGTCTAGCTCGCATGACTAATATTAAAGTGTTACTAAACCCAGTAATATGAAAATAAATCATCTGCCTCTAATGACCCAAATCATTGTGAAATTATAATCAGTACGCTCGATCTGTCAACTAAATTTCGGTTAAAGACTATTTTTTTTTTATATTTTTATTTTTAGTGAGGTGAGGAGAGAAGGTACGTAGTAAAAAATTTTGGGGAAACTTTAGAGAAAGAGTGAATACACTAAGACTACAGTACACAGGGAGTGGCCGTGTGGGGAACATGAGAAATTAGTCAAAATCAATAAACAACTATTAAAAATCAAATGTCTATAAAATTGACTAAAAAAAAGTGTAAACATTCTATCTTCTATACACGATTTGTTTGTTGTAGTTGCAAAGATCCTGTACGTAATATAATGGTTTTCATAACCCCGTGGACGGAAATGTGCGTGTACTTGAAATTACCGTAGGGTCAGAATCAGACATCCTAAGTTA
>BLSH010414487.1:809896-831083 GCA_018402905.1 Glandirana rugosa | reverse complement strand
CTGATGGTGGCTGGGGGGTGGTGGGTGGGTGGTAAATAGATGGTGGGGGGTGTGTTATGTCACCTAGGCAGCGCTGTGGGCATTGCACATCGCCCACAGCGCTGCAGCGTGTCCTCTCTCCCCCCTCTCTCCTCTCACACTGCACCGATCGGTGCGGAGAGGAGAGAGAAGCCGGCGGAAGCGCCGGCTTGTTTACATGTGATCGCGCCGTCATTTGACGGCGCGATCACGTGATGAAAGGCCGCGCACAGCGGCCATTCATCACGATCCGTGATCAGTCGGGTCCCCCGGACCCGACGGTCACGGATGTTCCCGTGTGCGCGCCCCAGGGGGCGCGCGGGAACCGCGATTCTGGGAGGACGTCAATAGACGTCCTCCCAGAATTAAGCAACCGCTCTGTAGACGTCATTTGTCTATAGAGCGGTTGTTAAGTGGTTAAAATAGGGTTACTTGTATTAAACAAACCCTGTACAGCATAAAATTGAATCACATCTCTATATGACGGATCAAGCGGGTTGACCATAGATAAATATGTGTACATAGCTTAGATGGTGATATAGAGCAATCCGTTGTCCAGGAATGAGGGAAGGTGGTAATCAATGTCCCAGTGCCCAACGTTAAACGTTTTGGGTCCTTACAGACCCTTCTTCAGGGAAGATGTTCAACGGAGTCACTCGTCTATTATGAAGTGATTAGATGTGTAGTTTGATCCGTTTCTACAATTTGCGTCCGATTTTATTCGGGCACCCTTGCATAACTGGCAGCTTATTGATGTCCCAGGATTATGTCGTACAATGTTGGATCAGTTTGATCAGGATTTATAGCCCCTGTGGGTCTGTCTGCCTTAAATGGAGCACGCTGCCGTCGTTTTGGATTTATTTGGCGTTTGATCATTTGTTTAATCATTTGTTTAATTGGGTTTTTGATTGGGTGGCCGGGGGGATCTACCACCGGTCACCATGTGACCTGAGAGGGATGAGGTCTATCCGTCCCAGATCTCCTATCCCCGAATTTGTTTGTCTGTCCTGGCGCTGCGCTTTTTTCATTTGGGTCATAGAAGTGTTAGGATATCAGTGGTTTGGACTGCCTATTCATTTGTTTGCCTAGATGTTATTCTTTTTTAGCACTGCTTCTTAAAAATGTGTAAATACTTTGTGTAAAGCCTGGCCTCAAGTTTATTAATGTTGCTAAATAGTCTACCTTTTGCTCGTAGCCACCCATGCCTTTATTGCTCAAGACTGCATACTTTGTGATGGATTTGAATACAGCAAATATGTACACTGTTGAGCTAAATTCTAAAATATTTATTCAGTGCATCCCTAACTAATCTCATTGGACCATGGAATGTTTACTACATGTAAATGGATGCATTTGTGTAGCTATAAAATTTGATTATCCACAAAAAATGGCAGAGTGTTTTATTACTCCTCCTATTCATCCTACAGTTTGTACTCCTCCTAATCTGTCATTACACTTCTGACAGGTCCAAACCAACAGACAAGATATCTGGCCTACATGTAAAGTTATAGACCGTATAAATTTTCAAGCACAGGCCTCAAATAAGCCAGGCAGCAAAATCTCATTCTACCGAATTGATTTACTGGGAAAAAATGGTTGAAAGTTTATGAGTTGTGTTTGGACTCAAGTCAAACCCTCAGTGTGTGAAATTGAGAGCAAGCTACAGATGAAATGGTCCATTTTGGCATTTAGTGACGTACTGATGTAGTTGTAACTTTAACAATATTAAATATTATTATGTGTTTATGCCTAACAGAAGGGAGAAGTAATAATTGTGCTTTAATTACCAAGCAAATCAATTTAAATTGTGTATTATACTGTATTTTGCTTTTTGATTTATATGTTTTTTTTTCTGTGTTTATTTTTTTAACAAGACATTTCTGTGTTTAATTTTAACACACATATATACTGTGCTGGTCTGTTTCTATGGACCTGCACTGGTAACCTACTTTTCAACTTGCTTTAGTACAACAGGACAGAGTTTGTTTCCGCAATGCTACTTGGAAACTGTATTTACGTTTGCCATGTTAAAAGAGGCATCTACCATGTTATAGATGCTGCTGCACATTGTTGTGCAGTTACATAGCCCCTGCCTAAGCTTTTTAGTGAGATCCTGTCTAGGTTGTCTATCAGAACTATATCCATTTACATAGATACGTTGCAGAGGGTTGCAGAGCAGCTGCCATGTAGTAGGGGAAATCCCCAATCTAAGGCTAAGCTGTGTTACATTATCATTTAGAAAGGGCCCACTCCTGGGCCCAATTTGATCATAGTATTCAAAATGTGTGAATGATGTGCAGGTAAGCTTGCAGGAACTCTGTACAATCAGTCCAAAACATGAGTGATACTTATTTGGAATACTAGAACTGTAGTGTACTGTGATAAACCTTGGCTCATGGCAACTGCTAGGCAGCTCTCTACATGAAGGCAGGAAAATGAGGAATATCTATTGGTGAGTTGAAATGTTTGCAATTAAAATAATTGTTCTGTGCTTATACTCAATATTGCCTTATTTCCCTAATCATTATTGCTACTATGTTTTGAATTGGTAAATAATAAATTAATAAATGTGAAATAATATATTGATACAGTTAATAAATATATCAATAGATCTGTCTGTTTCAATAATTTTTATTTCACTTACAAGAAAAAAAAAGTTTAACTCAGTAGCACCCGCACAGGAGATAGTAAACAGTAGATAGGGTCCATGATAAAATGTTTATTGTAGTAAGAATAAAACAATAAAAAGTCAGGATCTAAAGTGGCCATAGATGGATTGAAATTTGGCTGGTACAGCAGGGACCGGCTGAATTTTGATCCGTGATTTTGGGTCCGCGGTGACGCTCATTGTTGAGAGCGAAACGCGTTGACGTCACTTCCGGCCCTCCGCACTCATTGACGTCACGTTCGTTTGTGGTGGAACGCACGGTGGAACGAACGCTGGAACCAGACGCCATAGACATCTTCTCATGTTTTTAAGCGGATTTCTGTCGTACTGCTTGTAAGTGGATTTCTTCTTTCCCCAATTAAACTGTTTTAAAGTACTTCACTATGGAGCTTGTTTTTCTTGCTTTGAGCAACGGTGGAGGAATGGTGCAATAGCAACCCGATTGGAACAGTCTCCTCTATTTCCACAACCAACTGACCACCACCAGTATTAAGCCTGTGTTGACCCCTAGACTGGAAAGCTGGGGGTCCGATCTTTCTGGTGAGTGGGGCCACAACTGGGGGTGGACACTGAGCACTATGGATTGTTTCTGTTGAGCACTGTTTGGAACACTATTTACATCACCAAGCACTGTTTTTTGTTTTTCATTTATGGGCTTTGGTTGATATATGTTTCAATGTTTTTTACACTTAGCATTTTATTGCATTCATGGATCTTTAGATGATTTGTGTATATATGATTAATTGATTCCCTATTGATTTTTGATCACAAATATCATAGCACAACACTTGTCACTTTATATTTGTGTTTAATGTTGCACGTTATATTTTTTATATATTTTTTTTATTTTTTATACTGACCAGTAGGGCGGTGCAGCTTTTGTTTATAGCTTGATCCAAGAGTGGCCACTGCCGCTCAACAGAAGTCGATCTATCGTTTGACTTTTATTGAACAGACCCGTTGGGGAAAAAGCTGCCTAATTAGTAGCTGCAGTCAGTGGCTGCAGTGCTGATCTGTGTATTCCAACAGTGGAGGAGTCCCTCCGCTGTCAAAATATAACAGCGCGGTGGGGAGGATTCCTCCATCCATCAGTATAGTGTTTTTTTGTTTAGCCTGCTGGCTGAGCTAAAAAAAGGAGCCATGTATTGCCAGCTTAATTCTTGCAGGTAGGGTGATAAAATCTGTGATTCCAAGGTTTTCAATGAGGCTTTCTCAAGGGGTAAGATTGTATAAGACAATAGTACATACAATAAAGGTATGTACTGAATTATATGAATACATTTATCCATAAACCACCTAAAATCATATAGCAAGATTGTGCAAAAATATGCATCCGAAAAGTCCCAGTTGCCTCAACACATGCAACACAGTATGTTGCTTTCCACGCCTCCCAAACTGTACCATTGCCACGTTGATTTTTTTGGTGCAGAAAAACTCATCAGTGTTGACAAATTGAATATTCTGTTAAAATGTGAAAACAAGCATGGAATCAGCTTTTCACTCAAAGCACCCACAACAAGTTTTTTTTTGTTTTGTTTTTTAACTTATCACTGACATTTTGAATTTGAGTAGAATTTGAGCACCTATCAAGTTTTTATAGCAGTTTGGGTCTTTGTTGGGAAAATGAATCATGTTTGCCCTGGTGACCCTTGTCACAAAGACAAAAAGATGGAAAAAAACAAAATCTTACAGTTGTCAGCGGAGCAGGAAATAAGGCGAAATCTTCCACTGGGGATACATATTCTTGTGAAAACTAGTAGAAGGGAATGATTTAAGAGAAAAGTTCTTTCTACTCTGATTTTGGTTATGTGAATTCAGGGCATGAGGATCCCCTGCAGTATGTTAGATTTTATATGTGAAGGGTTGAAAACATGAGACATTTAGTTACTCTGTATTGTTTGGGATAAGATAATAGAACGAGAGAACTATTGGTATGTAGGAAGTAAGGGAGAAGGAAAGATAGGGGGGAAGAGGGAAAGTAAGAAACAGAAAGAGATGGGGAGGGGTTATAATGATATCTTGGTAGGGTAAGAAGAGGGGGTATTCCTGGATGGGGGCAGACATAGGCCAGCCATGTCTCCCCCATCACATGAGAAGCATATGGAGCCGTTGTTATAGTTAAGATTTAGGGAGGGGTGTTGTTTAATGGGTAGTCACTTGAAGATTTGAATATTTGCCAGTTGAACCAGGTCGTTGTAAATTTTGTGAGGGTCTCGTGTGAAATGCTTATAAGTTCTTCAATTTTTTCGGTGTTGTTTATTCTCCGAAACCATTCCTCTCTCGTTGGAATGTTTGGGGATTGCCAATGGTACGGAATACATTGTTTGGCTGTGTTTTAAACTATAACCTCCCCATATCCCATTCATCCTTAGCATTACTACCCCTCTTAATTACCAGATACCTTTTGGTACTCCACCTGACTAAAGAACTTGTAATTCCATATGCCCAATTTTCTGTATTGTTGCCTATTCAATGTTATGCTAAAATATGCTCCCTCTTAGTTTCTTTGTATGTACACCATATGTCAATACTTTTCCTGTATGTACAATTACTTTCAATAAAAACTTTATGAAACAAAAAAAAAAAAAAAAAAACTAGTAGAGGGAATTTTCCTCACGTTTTAGAGAACTCTAGTTCTACTTCCAAAAGGGCAAAGATGAAAAAAGTAAACATTTGGAGGGGTGTTGTAACCATTCCATTTTTTATCCAAAAAAAGAAAAATAGATGTAAGGTTAAGTTCAGGCTTAGTTTCAGGTCAAGGGCACAGGGCAAGCAATAGAGGAAGTTGAGAAGTTTCACATTCAAGGGCTTCAGCAGAGGTCAAACAGAACTCCAGGCAAAAAAAATGAATAAACATGAATAGTCCATTAAATGATTAAAGTGTACCTAAAGGCAAAAAAGTTTTGCCTGTATTTCTACTTTTTGTGCCATGTTTTCTTTACATAAATGTGGAGCAGAAAAAGAGGTGAAATTTGATGTACAAGCTGATGCTGATCACACAAGAATAACAGTGATTTAATTTAACTATGCAGTATAATTCACGCACATAAACAAAATGCTTTCTAAAATCATAAGGCTTATCAAGAACATAGGAAGACCAAAATAACATCAAGAACATTAAATTATACTTTGATGCAAGTGAGTGCATCTTGTTCTTTTAAGATTTAATTATCTAACATGCTTAACCTTTCTAGATATTTTTTTTTTACTTTAAAAATGTTTTCAGAGCTAAGTTATCTGATGTTGTTGACAGTGATTTACATAGGTAACTGGTTCTCAAAGATGATTTATTTTGTGAATTATTTTGGGAACAGCCAAGAGATTATTTTGAGGTACTGCCTATTGCAAGAGGTTAAGACTGTTCTTCCTATTTATGGTGTATTATTTATGTGGTGCTTTATTATGGTATAGTGTGTGGAAATTCAGTGTATAAGACTCTATGAAATAGTGTGGTTCTTTTACTGTTGTGTATAGACAATGCAGAGATGGATTAGCAATTCAAAGCTCTCCTGATCACATCTGTTATTTTAGCAGGGGTGGACACATTGGTGTTGATTTTCTAAAGGAAAGTACGCTATTCACTTAACAAGGGAAGTTGCACTTTGCGTGGGAATTTTCCAGAGTTTAGGGAATGTGGTGCAGTTTCACTTTGCAAAGAATACCTACAGTAATCACATGCAAGGAAAAAAATTGGTTGTATATGATTGGATCATGGAAGTCAGCAGAGCTTCACCTCATTGAGTCCCGGGCATAATTTCCAAAGTAAAACTTGTAAACTGCCTTTCATCTTTAGTGAAGCAACCCCCCTGGCTGGGTTGTAGTACAGGGAGTGCAAAGATTGTAGTACCCTACCAGGACACTGCAGTGGAATCTGGGACTCTTAACCCTGTGAATCACTCCTGAATAGAGAGCCTTTATTGGTAGGTGGGACATGTGCAGATTTGATGGCATGGAAAGTAATAATACTGATGCTAGTTAGAGCAAAAAATATTGCATCGTGTATGGGAGAGCCAGTAAAAAATGACTTTTTTTCTGCACAAGGACATCTATGGCATTGTCCATGACTGTGTAAAAGTTAAAGATAAATAATCTTAAATGGGTTTTGGTGATCTTAAAATACACACTGTATGCTTGGCTTATAGTATAAAGCTAGTGTTTGTTTTGCTGGTACTGTATGTGAAGCTCAGCAGTTATTTAGGATCAGCCTGAAAATGTGGGGGAATTTCTGTTACTTGGGGAAATAGAGGGGCTGGCTGCAGAATCCAGAAGAGAATCACACTGGGTCCTCTAAGCATGTGATCGATAACATGGAAATAAACTAGTTTACACAATCCATTCAGCTTGCATTTTCTCCTTTTGCAATTATAATCTCATCACATTATTTTTACCCTTCATAGCTTTCACAAGGTGCTGAGCCTATATCCCTGACTCATGGGTAAGTTACTTATTGTACATTCCACTGTGTACAAAAAGGAATATGGGGATTTTCTGGTCCGATCCCTCACACCACACAATCTATCACACTCTGCACAGAAATGTTGTACTGTGGAATGCTTGCTGGATGGCCAGTGTTTGTAAGGCTTTGTTCTCTATTTTTTTAAATAGTCAACATGTCATACTTGCCTGCTCTGCTCAATGGTTTTGCACAAGACCTCAATCCTCCTCTTCTGGGGTCCCCCGCGGGTGCTCCTGGCTCCCCCCCCTCCATGATTTCCTCTCATAAGAAGCAGCTTCTTATGGGGGCACTCATGTGTGCTTGATCCCAAGCTGGGCTGTTTGCATCTAGATATGCGTTTCAAACATGCACCCCTGCTGAGCCCCACCCAAACCCCCCCCCCCTTGCTCTCTGCTCACAGGTTTTGACTGACTTAACAACAGGGGTCAATAGCTCCCGCTGCTCACAATCAAGCCTGTAAAAGTGGGGAGAAGAGCTGCTGCAGACATGCACATTGCTGGATCAAGTTCAAGTGAGTATTAAAACCACTTTAAATTGCCTCCCCAAATGAGTAATTGCATGCAGCACATTTTAGGGGTTGGGGCCCCCAGTACACTGGTGAGGTGCACATCTCCTCTATAAGGTTAGCTTTTGGATATCTGCAAGCATCTTCTGTTGTCTCATATTTGATACATACTGTATATTACTTTATAATGATATGTTTACATTAAAATTAAATTTACCTATACCAGTGTGATTTTTTTTTTTTTTTAATTTTGAACAGTTCTAAGTCCAGTGTGTCTATATATAGACTGCTTACTGACATTGTTCTGCTCTGTGTGGCAGAGAATATGATAGAGTATATAATTATATTAGTCTGAAGTCCTAATAGTACCTTTTTTTTATAGTAGACATTTCCTGTTCTATCTGGCTTTCATTGCATCAGTACAGAGATGTACAGTATAGTATAGCTATTGAATGCCTTATAACATTAATTTGTCATTCTGAGTTACTTAAGGATTATGACTCATGCGTTTAGAAAGGCTGACCAACAGGCAGCTTATTACCAGTAAATTTTATATTGAACAAACACTTCATTCTGGAAATAATTACATATATGCAGGCAAGCAAGAAAACATAGGTTTCCAGTTTAAAGGGGGGTAATCTTATTAGGAGTAGGAAAATATGCATTTAGAGGACAGCCAATACGTTTCTATCTTTCCTTTTCAAAGCTCAACCAAGCAAGCCGAATTTAGAAGATGATTGGTTACTATGCACAGCTGCTCTAGGTTTGATAAACTCACCCCCTAAAAGTGCAGGCTGTCTTGTTTAGATCAAAGCAGGGAAAAATGTTTGAATGCTCTGGGAATTCAGTTGCATTTAGGCAAGCCACAGATGAATTGATTTTCTTTCCTTCCACTATGGGAGTGGAAGAAAAGAACATATGTAAATTATCCTGTGAACACAGTCAGGTCATGGGAAGCTGCTGGCAGTAATTGAATGTAGAAAAATCTGGCAGGCAGGTTGTGCCCAAGTTGATTGATGGATTGACTTCTGTATAATCAGCCTGCCTACTATCACGCCTTGATCTTGGATCAAACCAAGTTTTGGTTCTCTTCTCAAGAAGACAACCAATGGTCAAACATTGAAAGAGAAATAGTACCAACCCACAACCTCCCTGAACTATTGATGGCGGCCGCTGTATCACATAAAGCACAAATACCTAACTCCCCCACCTTACAGGCTACAGTGAAGGCTTGGACAGCCTTGACAAATATGTCATTCCGTGAGGAGCAACAATCCAAAATCATGTTGCCATTGGCAGCGTACGAACACTTAATCCCAGACTTCTCTACCCAACAATGGAAAAAAAAGGGTATCCATTTTAATATCGACGACATCCCCGCACCCACAGGAATTGACCGACTTAAATTCAACCAAATCAGACACTTCCACACCGCCAATCCCAAAACCACCATCTATCTCCCGACTAGACTTTGGCATTTCCTAATGGGGAAATCCCAGTCTCCTACAAAAGGAATCTCCTTATTCTATAAGTTCTCTAACCATATCCCCCTTACCAACAAGTTGAAAACCATGATCAAATGGGAACAAGAACTAAACATGGATTTCACATCACGGCAGTGGAGTGTAGCAATTAGCTTCAACAACAAATTATCCGCCTGTGTTGACCACTGGGACAATGCATTAAAACTATTGCACAGGTACTACCTAACGCCCCACAAATTGCACCTGATAGACCCTAGAATTTATCCACTTTGCTGGAGGGAGTGCCAGAACAGGGGAACTCTCCTGCACACATTTTGAGAATGTCCCTCTTTAAAAGTCTTCTGGAGAGAAGTCAGGGAACTAATTAAGGTAACTACTACCTCCCAAATGATGCTGACTCCAGCCCTGGCCCTCCTCTCCATAGGAATAGACAACTTCCCTCCGCACTTAAGAACAGTCACCACCCATATCCTCTTTGCCGCTCGAATATCAATAGCAAATAGATGGAGGGACACCAATCTCCCCACAATTACTGAAGTAATTAGCAGAGTAAACAACCAAGCACTGATGAAGAGGATGATCGCCTATAAAGATAACAAAGCTTTTGCTTTCCATATTAAATGTAACGCCTGACTCACTTCAAAATAGTCCTCCTACCCAATATGAATGCCATCCAAACTTATTACTAAGTTAGGCTCTCTCATTCCAAATGGAATATGATTAGTGAAACTCTATTGAGATGTAACCATCTAGTTCCTACCAAAATTTCCACACACACAGATATCTAAGAAAAGCACCCAGAGGTACGTTGTGTAAGAACATAAGACATGTCTATTGGTTGTTTCTTTATTGTTTTTGTTCAACTATACTGTAGAAGCAGAGGTGATCACCCACTTGGGGCTACTTACCAAAACACTCGGTACCCACCCAAAATAAGCAATGTCTGCCCACAGTTTAGCTCCCATTTGGGGGGGGGGCAGATTCTTCCCGGTGAGAGAGTGATGTTCAAGGTTCAACCAGAGTTGACCACTCCAGTCAAGCTGAGCCTAACCAGGCGGGTCAGTACCTCTGTTAATATACTATGTATGTTCCATATGAGTGTCCTTGTAGTCATATTGCTTACGGCTATGTGAACTTCGAAAGTTTTATTCAGGGCCTCTTACTAGTTGTTTACTTCATGTAAATTGTTCTACGTTCCCTACCAAGGGAGTGCAATTTGTAATGTATGTCAAACTGCCAATAAAAATCTATTGTTTAAAAAAAAAAACAGTTGTGGTGCATTAATATGTACTTTTTTTTTTTCGTGCTTTGCAACCCGTACATTTTGAATGGGCTGTAAGTGCAACATTTTGTTTGAAGAATTGAGCTGGAAGTATATTTTGTTAAACAGCATGGCTCAAAACAGATTGTATTCACAGCCACATTATGGTGTGCTGTGTTGATGGAGTGTTTTAGTTACTGTATTTCAGGATATGTTCCTTCCTTCCTTCCCATTTGTCACACCAATGACCATATTTTGCAAGCTTTTGTATTGTACAGCAGAACATGCAAATTCGCTCACTAATATCTCTTGTAAGCTTTAACGGGTTACTAAGTTCAAAAATGTTCAATATGTTTAAATCTGTAGCTTTAATTAAAATAACAACCGGAGATTCCTGCCATGAAGGTCCTTGTTCGGGAACTTCCTGTTATAAGGTGACGGCACTCTGTCCCTTTTTTTTTTTTTTTTAGTTGTGCTTCTGTCTAACCACCCTGTCACATGGGCATCCAATTGAGATAACAAATGGACATTTCAAACATTACGCAGGCATGGTCCACTTTTCTAAGGAAAACCACGTCAAGAAATGCCACGCAGCCACCTTAGGAGCACTTGCATGTAGGCAGTGTGTGGCTACAAAAAAGGCTTTGAGATCAGCTGCAACAAAGGATGAAAAAAAAAAAAAGCAAAAACAAGTATCAAAAAGGCAGTATATGATACACAGTGCTTACTGTCATTAAGTATACCTTACCCTGATTGTTTGTGCAGTTGGGTGTCCCCCATCTTCCACCAAAAGATGCAGCACTTTGTAAGGCAATTCTGGTCAGTTGCACTGAAGCATGAAGCAGAGCTAGCAGTCCTTTGCTGCATCCAGCAAGATTAATCTGTCCATTTTTGATGTAAACTCTCACACCCACCTTTGGAGTCTATTAATGTAAACATTTTTCTGCTTGCTTATTCAAGATACAAGTAAAACCTTGGATTGCGAGTAACAAGCGTTTCATAGTACGAGCAGTTTAAAAAAAAAACCTGACTCTGTGAGCGCTGTGTCGCAAAACGAGCAGGATTAAGCCTCTGTGCATGCAATACCACATGTGACCAGAGGTGTGGGGGCGCTGGTGAGGCTCAGAGACTCTCGGAAGCCGTCGGAAATACCGAAAGTATCAACAGTTTCCGAGCGCTTCCGAGCCTCAGCATCGCCACCTCACCTCTAGCCACATACAGTATTGCATACACCAGCTCCCCTGCACCTATGACCACATACAGTACTGCATAGACAAGCAGTGCTGTGGAACAAATTATCTGAGTTTCCATTGTTTCCTACGGGGAAACATGCTTTGATATATGAGTGATTTGGATTACAAGCATTCTCCTGGAATGGATTATGTTCATAATCCAAGGTAGAAAAAAGAAAATGTTCACCTTTGCACAGCCTTTTTACTAGTTTTGTATTGTTGCACTGCAGCATAACAGGAAGCAACAATGATATTGCATGTGATTCTGTAGCTCATACATGTGTATATTATGCTTTTACACTATTACACTTTATAGGGAAATGACAAAAAATATATATTTTTAAATAATTATTTTTTTCTTGTAAAAATAGAATTTATAAAAAAAAAATGTTTGGACAGTTTGAAATGACCTTCAGAGGTTTTTACTGGCACGGCCCTGTAATTTATATAGTTTTATACAGTGTGATTTCATACAGTACAATACATTCGCATGGGAATGTATAAATAAGGAATAATGCTGATCTGTCTCACTTACTATTAAGGGCAAACCCTGCGATTGTATGTACCAGGCATGTATTGAGTGCTGTACATGCGTCAGTACTTGCAATTTCCTGTGTTCTAATTAATGCTGGATCTGAGAAGAGCACTTTTTACATATTTTTCTTTGAACATGTGTTCTGTTTGTTTAGCAGTACTCAAACAGCTTTAAAATACTTACAGTTAATTATTGGAAATCTATATTGGTGTAATTGCAGTTGAGAAGGGTTTTAACCTTTGTGTAGCAGGATGGTATTATGTTATTACTTGAATGTTTTAATGTCTGCCAAATGATTTTTATAGTTGTACATAATGCATCCTGGAAGAGCTATAGTATTTAATATTATTACTGGAGCAATAAATAGGGTCAGAATGATAATATTCTGTGTCAAAGTATGCATTTTAAAGAGTATTTTATATATAAAAAATAGAGCACCAATATTAAATTTTAAGGGATGTTTCTCAAAGTTGAAAACAAACCTTTTTTATTGATATTGGTGTCCCTGTTGGCTAGCTTTGCTGTCATTTGCTGTCTCAGTGACCACCCAGTAAACAAAGTATCCCCAATGGATGCTACAGTAAAACCTATCAGAGATTCTCATCCCCCTTCACACTATCCATAAATATTTTCTTCCTGTTGGTCCATGTTTAGTGATTACAGATTGTTTTCCTTGTAAGATGGAAGCTGTTCTGTTGATAGGATATGCACTCTTTGAGAAAATCTGAATCGAAGAATGCGTAGGTGGTTTGAAAGTGGTAAGGTAGAACATGTGAATTTTGGAATATGGGTCATAAATCAGGGATTCATTTTCTAAGAGGTAGGCACTTGAACTTGCTGAATAATCTACAATATATGAGTGTAGTTCATGAAATAAATGTAATATTTGGTCCCTTGACACAGCTTCAAAGACAGTCCTCCCAATGATTATTAAAATGGAACTTCAGCCTATTTTCAAAGTCCGACTTGATGGAATCTTGTCCCCCTCCTGTTGGATAGTAAAAAAAAAAATGTTTTGGTTTTCTTCATACTTTTTATTTTCATTCTCCTGCTGTGCTTCCTGCTCCGATCGCCTAGGTGATTGCCAGTGTTTGCCCCCAATTACTCCTGGGATACAATTATCAGACATCCCAGGAGTCTTCAGAAAATGTTTTTTTTTTTTCTCAGAGTGCAGAGGAGGACGGAGTGGAAGGGTGGGCCCAGAGGCTTTGAATCTATGCTTCAGAGTGCAGAGGAGGGCAGGAGGTGTGTCCAGAGGCTCAAGATCACTGCCTGATAACGTGGAGGAGGTGGGTGGAGAAACGTGTCCAGAGGCTGGGGATCTGTGCTTGTGTAGATGAGAGTCGAGGAGGGCAGAGGGGTGTGCCCAGTGGTTCCTTTACATGGTTGAAAGAGCGTGCTGGGACTTTCATCCAGTGATTCACGGCGCACAACAAGGATTAGAATTATACATCTACTGGCAAGGTGTGTGTCTATGTCTGTGTGAGTGTGTGAAACAGGTGCTAGCTTTATCTGCCCAAACTTAAAATGGCTGCTCACATAGGCACCCAGGCTGATCTCCCTCCTTGGTTCCAGCCCAGAGTGCAGGAGTAGTGAGGGTTCTGTGGGAGCCAGAGGGGGAGCTGTGCTGCCAGTTGAAAACAATAGATAACAGTGAGCACAGGGCGAGTTCTGGAGGTAACAAAGTTATGTCATGTCCTGGCTGAAAAAAAAGCCCTGCTCCATAATATCTGTATACCTTGGCCAGGGTTAAGTCTTAGATTCTTAAATTAAAGAAAGGCTTAAAAATTAAGCTTTGAAATACAGGGGATAAGGCCTCCCTCCTTTATGCTTCAGTTTTTCTTCTAGACATAGATGTACTGTGGCCAGCCACACCACTTCCATGTTTTAGTAATCAGGTGAGCAGAGAATTTTTTTTTTTTTTTTTTAAGTGGTTGTCAACCTGTGACAACCACTTTAAACTAAAGGTAAGCCTAGAATAAAGCTTACCTGTAGGTACCCTGCATATCTCCCAAACCTGCACGGTTCAGGAGACATGCAGTGTTCTACATGTGCCGACGTCATTTTGGCACATGTGCAGTGAATCAACAGCCTTCATGCCGTTTCTCCATTGACACTGTGCCATGCGCATGTGCGGGAGAAACTTCATGCGACTCCGGCCAGTCACAGAGCCGGAGTCGCGGCCCCGGAAGAAAGAGGGGCTGAAGATGCACAGGGGACAGTGCTGGACTCATTTGCAGGTAAGTGGCACATAATGGGTTACTATGTGATGCATAGTAGCCCATTATGCTTCTAATTTATAGGTGTATGTAGAGGAAGTAAACCATATCTGTGTTTACTTCCTCTTTAACACCTTTTATGAATGCCAAAGAAGTATCCATCACAGAATCATTTTTTTTATTCTCACATATGGAAAGCCAGGTGCATCTAAGAGGTCATTCAGAACCACAATTCAAAGGCTTTGACGTTGTATGTAATTGGTTCTAGGTAATACTGAACCATAATGCAGTATTTTCTTGATTGAGTTATTTTATAAAATTTTGCCACTAGATGAAGCTGATGATCAGAGGAAAATAAACATATTTGACACAATATGGTGATCCATGGTGGCTGTGCAAATGCATTTTTTTAAATAGACCCTTAAAGTGGATGTAAACTCTCCATATACCCAGTGAAGTGAACAGCCTCAGATGATACACAGGGATGAAACAAACCTCCCTATATAAGTTATACATGTATATCTGCTATCTTCATCTGTATTTACCCTTTAGAAAGTGGAGATTGTGGTAGCATTGTTTCCTCTTCCTGCTTGGAACTACAGAGAAGCCTGGACACACAGCCAAGACAGCTGATTGGAGGAAAGGCACACACCCCTCTCCTCATAGGTAGAGACTTTCAGCTCTCTCCCTTGTATTGTCCTGAGCTGTGCTAATCTATTTATAGCAACCTCCCCAACACAAAACTCTGCCTGCTCTTATCATAATGTGACAAAAACTTGTCAGGCTGATAACAGCGCTGCGGAGAAAGAGATAGGAAAACCATGCAGATAGATGTGCCCAGCTCATATTTCATGAATCAGGTTTACATCCACTTTAAGTGTACCTCAGAGCTGTAAAAACTGATACCTTGTTACAGAATGTTTTCCCACAGCAATGATGACCGCTTTAGAACTGAACTAACATTATTGATGTGGATTGTTGTTTTGTGTTATGTGTCTGTTTGTTCTTGGCTAAGGTACACTTAAGCTAGGTTCATATACTGTAGGTGGTTAATGACCAGTGAAAACAGACAGTTGATCTGTGTCTTTTCTTCCCACCTACAATTAACATGATGCTCATCAGAGCTATTCACATTGCCTGAGCCACAATGCTTCCTATATATTAGGAAACAAAACCGCCCACCTATCTTGTGGTCCTTGTGAAATCTGCATGGTACAGATTTTAGAGACCTTAAAGCGGTGTTCCGCCTAGGGAAAAAAAATAAATAAAAGTCAGCAGCTAAAAATACCGTAGCTGCTGACTTGTAATATATGGACACTTACCTCTCCAGGGAGCCCGCAATGTCGGCACCCCAGCCAATTTTTGTATCGACTTCCGGGTGATGCCACCATTTTCGTAACGGTAACCGGCCATGAAGCCTTTCGGCTTCACAGCCGGTCCCCTACTGCGCATGCGTGAAGCGTTCTGCACTTTATAATTGGATCGGCAGCAGGAGAAGGGGCCAAACTTCCGAGGGATGGCGCTACGGCATCGCCTCCCAGAAGTGGGGAAGGGTACCTGTCAAAAACAGGTACCCATTCCCCCCTCCCCCCTAAAAGGTGCCAAATGTGGCACCGGAGGGGGAGAGGAAGCAGATCAGCGGAAGTTTCACTGTTGGGTGTAACTCCGCTTTAAAATAAGGTAAATAGGGAACATTAAGAAATGTTTGTTTGCTTAGCTGGACAGCCTTAAGGAGAAAGCAAGTAGATGGCATTGATTGATATCTAAACATTGCCTATACAGGTATTTGGTTGTGTTTGTACAAGTTTAACAGGAATAAGCATATTGCTACCAGGTGACATGAGGCTCAATTGTCCACCATAACGAGAGCTGAAGATGTTGATTGTTATGGCCAGTGCCAAATAGTTTAATGAAATTTGCTTATAGGGTGCATACTGCTTTCAGTAGCACTAGCTCTTTCCTTGTATCTTTGGTAACCCTTATACCTGCGCCTCTGTCCTTAGTTCTTTTTTACACTAATCATAATAAAAAAGGAAAAGTCGGCACTCTGGAACTGCAGTATCAAAACTTCTTTATTCCATATCGTCCAAACAGGAATAGGCTTACATGTTTCGGCAAATAATGCCTTGTTCACAGCACAACATTCCAAAATGAACTCACTTGTATAAATACTCACATACAATCAAATAATTAGAGTCAAATACAAAACATATGATTCTCTTCCCTATTCGGGTCTTGATATCAATTAAGTTCAAACAGGAAACATTGTCACCAGTGTGTATCTCCCTAGGGCAAAAGAGAAAAATAAAAATACATTGTAACAATAAAGGAAATTAAAAAATAGAAGAGTAAGTGAGAATTGTGTTAAAATCTGCAGCCGACAAAAAGGAAAAAATTGGTATGTCAGTGGCATCCATCAGTATTCAAACAGATGTATAAGGAAACCATTACATAGCCAAATGTACAAAGGAAATGTCAAGCATTAGTGAAGGTTTGCATAATGATATAAAATAAATGCATGTCATAGAGTCCTCAACACTACACCAAAGCAAAGGATCAGAAGTTCACTCATTGATATTATCATATCCTTCTCAAAAAGAGGACTCCATTTAAAATCGCTAGTTGCGATAACCTCTAATGATTTTGTATAAGGACATTATCGCATACTAAGTTGCATGGAAGTGTTGCAATGAGTTAGCTGGTCATGTATCCTAATTATTAATCCCTTCATGTTAGGAAGAGGTCCACATCGTATCTCTGATTCATTCCATCAGGTACCCTGGTGGCTAAATTATATATCCACCAAACCTCTCTTCCTAGGAGTTTGCGATGTGAATCTCCCACCTGCAGTGGTTTTTTGATTCTCTCCAAACCATAAAAGATAAAGGAAGACATATTCCAAGAATGTTCATTTTTAAAATGTCTAGAAACATTAGACAGACCTTTGTCCGAAACGTGGGATACACCATGATAATGCTCACTGATTCTGGTCCTTAGCGCTCTCACGGTGCATCCCACATATTGTAAATTACACTTTGTACATTCTACAGCATACACCAGATTTTTCGTTCCACAGTTCATGTAGTCCTTAGTTTCAAAGTTTTTGCCAGTACTGCATGAACGAACCATACCTGATTTTTTTACTATGCTTCAAGCAAAATTTTTTTACACTAAGATTAAAAATTAATTAAAAATTCCACAGAAATGTTTAACAGGTACATTTCATGCTAAGAGAGGTTGTCACTTTTTTAATTACATGCCTAAATTAGAAGTTATTGTTAGTGTCAGCTTCGGTCATACTAAGAGGTCTATTTATAAAGCATTCATTGGGCGAATGTCAGAAGTATTTGTCCGGGCTGCAGAAATTTTCCCTCGGGTTTTCTCAAATCCTCTGACTTTATATGATCTGTAGCTCCATCCTATCTGCCAGAATGGTTTATACTTTTTTGAAATACCTTAAAGTGGTTGTCAACTCGTGACAGCCACTTTAACCTACAGGTAAGCCTATAATAAGGCTTACCTGTAGTTGCCCTGCATATCTCCCAAACCTGTACGGTTCAGGAGATATGCAGTGTAAGAGATGTGCCGATGTCATTTCGACACGTGCAGTGAAAAAACGGCCTTCGTGCCGTGACTGGTGGCTCCTGCGAGCATGGGCGGGAGTGACGTCATGCGACTCCGGCCAGTCACAAAGCTGGAGATAGCAGGCCCGGAAGGAAGAGGGACAGAAGATGGAACACTGCCTGCACAGGGGACAGCGCTGGACATCGCAGGCTTTGTTTGCAGGTAAGTGGCACATAATGGGCTACTATGCAATGCATAGTAGCCCATTATGCATCTACTTTTCAGGGGAATGTAGAGGAAGTAAACCCAATATGGGTTTGCTTCCTCTTTAATTAGAAAATATACTGCATTTAGGCCACAAGATGAAGCTGATGATATAGGAAGTTGTAGTGTTAGAGAAAATACAGGAAAAATCTGCAGCCTGAACAAATGCTTGTGACATTCATCCAATTGATGTTTTATAAAAAGACACTTAATGCCAGTTCTGGGCAGCTTATATAGGAATAGCATAGAGCACATGTGTCAAACACAAGGCCTGTGAGCCAAATCCAGCCCTCCAGTACATTTCAAGTGGCCCCTCGCACTCGGAGCTTTTTTTTCAGCGGGAACATGGCAGAAACTCTCATAGATCCCTGCTTGCCCTGCACTCACGATGGGGACCAGGAAAATGCAGGTGCAGTGTGGGATGGGGCATCACATGGTAAGATGCACTGAGAACCTCATTTGTGCCCGGGGCACAGATTCCGACCAGTGATCTCCCTACAAGTGAGAGAGAGCTGCCTCAATACACAGGAGGTAGTAGAGCCGTGCCGGGTAGGTGAGATGTGAGAACGCTTTTGGGGGAGGGAGATGAGGGCTGTGAAGGGAGATGTGGGCAGCCTGTGAAAGAGAGCTGAACCCTGAACACTGTGCATAGCACACACCTAAACTCTGCACTCTTTGTAGCACACTCCTCAACCCTGCACTTTGTACACAGCACACCCTGAACTTTGCAATCTGTGCGTAACACACCCCTGAACTCTGCACTCTGTGCATAGGGCACCCATGAACATCACACATAATGCACTCCTGGTATTTTATTGCCCCTTTAAGATCCTCCCACTGAGAGTGCAGTTTGGCCACACCCACAGTTTGATGCAGTTTCACAGGAGAGGAGGGGAGTTCCTTTACCTATTCTCTGAGAAAAAAAAAACATAGGCATATTTATATAGTCCTACAGATACAACCAGTCCTTTGAGGGCAACCTTAGTGCTGATGCAGCCCGCAATGAAATTGAGTTTGTCACCCCTGGCACAGAGATTACACTTATTTATCAAATATGATACGCTAAAGAGGAAGAATAACTATACATAAGAGCAGTAAATACTCACATTTTTACAAATTAAAAGGGCAAATTGTGAGTTCTGGGTGGGGTCAAGTTAAAAATAGCACTTGACATAGCTCTTTAATCCTAAAATAAAAGTATTTGGTGAACAGGTTGTATCTGTGATGATCATAATCTGCAATGCAAAGATCATTGACACTTTTAGAGGAAGTAGGGTTTTCACTGCATTATGTTATTTCAAACTAAAACCAAAAACGAAAAGCTACAATGACCTGGATAACTGTTGTGTTTAAAGCTAAAAAAAATTACTTTTTCAGAATATTTTTATCTATTACATATGCAAAATTGAAAGTAATGTGTGAATATGCACCCCTCATATACATATGGCAGTTTATACAGCCATCTGCTGTTCCATCCTTAACTGTTTTTAAATGATTACATTTCTATACTTTGCGGAAAAGAGTTTAGCAATAAAGATATGACCTTAGTTGAACGGCTGCTTGTCTGATTCATTTTAGTAGCTCAATATATGGTAACAGGGCTGCAGTCACCTGTGGTGAATCACAAAGTTTACCAAGATTAATAGACAATCAAGAGGAAGGATAGAAATTGTCTATGGCAATGCTCAATATGTCTCTCTTAATCAGATCTCCCATACAAAGTTAGTAATCAATACTCCCCATAATGAGAAATGTGCCAGGTAGTCTGCATTATAATGAATGGAAATTGTCTGGTACAGCAAATAAAAGAAGACACCACAAAATATCCCATTCACTATTTATTATATCTCCTTAAGCAATGGTTATCTATTTGGGCAAGCAATTCAGATTGATCTATGTTAATAACAGTGTACAGATGTCGGTTCTTTGAGGTTTCTTAAAGTTCAAGAAGAATTAATCAGAAATTGAGATGCTCTTTCAGCAATTAGGGTCCCTGCCTTTTTGGTGGTTGTAAAATGAAAGAGCTGAACATTGCAGGTAGATTATAGGTGATAATGAGAATATATTCATCTCAGTTCCCTAGTAGATTTGTGTAAATTGTTTCTCTTTATTCAAGGTAGAATTCAGACTTTAGCTCACTGAACAAAAATAAAAGCACTCTGAACATTAATGGATGAATATCCAAATGTTTTTCTTACAGTACATCCATCAAGCAGATGGTAATATCTCACATGAGATAATATCACTTTGTGGGCAATATTATCCCACAGCTTTGATTCATCATTGTCGGGAATAATGCAGTGTTTGATAAATTAACCCAATAAAATAACAACGTGAAGTGGTCTTATCGTGCTATTGATAATATCACCTGTTTAAAAAATATGTCCAATTGCAGGTGTTGTTAGCAGTTGGTAACCAGAATTTAGCATATGTTAACTTGTCCTTTTATACTGATAATGGATGAAATTTTTAAAGGGTCTGAATGTCAAAATGGCAGTATAAAACTATTCAATTAAATACATATATGTCGGGGCGTGGTCTGGACATGGCCGAGAGAAGTCACAGGTAGCTTGAGCTCCCGGCCTTCACCCTATTACCCCGGTATATGCTGATCTGAAATTCACGGCATGCTCTCCACTGCTAGACCACCCGCTCTTCTTTACAGGTTAAAGAGGCAGACGAAACCGCAAAAATCGTTGAAAAAATGACGGGAAGCGGAAAGAGAAGAATCACCTCTCGTACGGCACTTAAAGTCTAGTCGTATATGGCCCCATTATCCCACTTCCGGCCCTCGAGTTCGATGGACACTGAAGAGAGCCGGTACAGGTCTGGTGCGGGGCTGTATATACATAAATTAACTTATCAAAATATGACGGTAAAACTGTAAGTCTGGGAAATTTTTAAAGTAGGTAATAGTCATATTTTCCTGTTCAATTGTATACGATTTAAGACCAATGGTTGACGATTGTTGTGGACGTTAA
>BLSH010414487.1:750178-772736 GCA_018402905.1 Glandirana rugosa | reverse complement strand
AATAATTATTTTCTCCATTGTATGTATATGTGTGTGTGTGTGTATATACAGTATCTCACAAAAGTGAGTACACCCCTCACATTTTTGTAAATCTTGTATTATATCTTTTCATGTTTCAACACTGAAGAAATTACACTTTACTACAATGTAAAGTAGTGGGTGTACAGCTTGTATAACAGTGTACATTTGCTGTCCCCTCAAAATAACTCAACACACAGCCATTAATGTCTAAACCGCTGGCAACAAAAGTGAAAATGTCCAAATTGGGCCCAATTAGCCATTTTCTCTCCCCAGTGTCATGTGACTCATTAGTGTCACAAGGTCTCAGGTGTGAATAGGGAGCAGGTGTGTTAAATATGGTGTTATCGCTCTCACTCTCTCATACTGGCCTCTGGAAATTCAACGTGGCACCTCATAGCAAAGAACTCTCTGAGGATCTGAAAAAAAAAGAATTGGTGCTCTACATAAAGATGGCCCAGTCTATTAGAAGATTGCCAAGACCCTGAAACTGATCTGCTGCACAGTGGCCAAGACCATACAGCGGATTAACAGGGCAGGTTCCACGTAGAAAAGCCCTCGCCATGGAGACCAAAGAAGTTGAGTGCACATGCTCAGCGTCTTATCCAGAGGTAGTCTTTGGAAGATAGACATATGAGTGCTTCCAGCATTGCTGCAGAGTTTGAAGGGGTGGGGGTCAGCCTGTCAGTGCTCAGACCATATGCTGCACACTGCATCAAATTGGTCTGCATGGCTGTAATCCCAGAAGGAAGCCTCTTCTAAAGATGATGCACAAGAAAGCCCACAAACAGTTTGCTGAAGGCAAGCAGACTAAGGACATGGACTACTGGAACCATGTCCTGTGGTCTGATGAGACCAAGATAAACTTACTTGGTTCAGATGGTGTCAAGCGAGTGTGGCGGCAACCAGGTGAGGAGTACAAAGACAAGTTTGTCTTGCCTACAGTCAAGCATGATGGTGGGAGTATCATGGTCTGGGGCTGCATGAGTGCTGTCGGCACTGAGGAGCTACAGTTCATTGAGGGAGCCATGAATGCCAACATGTACTGTGACATACTGAAGCAGAGCATGATCCCCTCCCCTCGCAGGGCAGTATTCCAACATAACGACCCCAAACACATTTCCAAAAGGACCACTGCCTTGCTAAAGAAGCTGAGGGTAAAGGTGATAGACTGGCCAAGCATGTCTCCAGAGCTAAACCCTATTGAGCATCTATGGGGCATCATCAAATGGAAGGTGGAGGAACGCAAGGTCTCTAACATCCGCCAGCTCCGTGATGTCGTCATGGGGGAGTGAAGAGGACTTCATTGGCAACCTGTGAAGCTCTCGTGAACTCCATGCCCAAGAAGTTTAAGGCAGTGCTGAAAAATAATGGTGGCCACACAAAATATTGACACTTGGGCCCAATTTGGATCTTTTCACTTAGGGGTGTACTCAATTTTGTTGCCATTGGTTTAGACATTAATGGCTGTGTACTGAGTTATTTTGAGGGGACAACAAATTTACAACAAATTTACGCTGTTATACAACCTGTGCACTCACTACTTTACATTGTAGTAAAGTGTAATTTCTTCAGTGTTGTCACATGAAAAGATATAATAAAATATTTACAAAAATGTGAGGGGTGTACTCACTTTTGTGAGATACTGTACCTCTATGAGGTATGTTTAGGAAATTGAGCCGCAGGGGATTTCTAATCCCCGGACCGGTGAAGCGGCGACCCGATGTGTCAGAGCGGATGATTTGAACTTACCCTTTACATTAATGCAACATTGCTGAATGGTTAAATAGTACGCAGGAGGACGTTGAGCAAATGAAGGCGCTACAGGTGTGTGTTTTAAATTACATTGATTGATTTACCACCAGTGAATGTTTGCTGAAAGTTACATTCATTGCTTTAAAAATAGACCCCATACATGTCAGGAAATATCTCAAAAATCATTAGTGACACTGCTATTGTGAACCAAGCCTAATTATTTTAGGTTGTATGATTTCTGATTTAGTAATCCGATGTCATGCATAGAGTATGCCTCAAATCTATTGCTTTGCAAATCTTATTTCTCCTCTGTGATATTGGAATGCATGTATAATTACAGTTTTAGACAGACATTCATCAGTGCATCAACTCTGAATTTTAACTACTATGATCATACCACAGGCACATGATAAACATTCAGGAATATTTATCTCCAACTACTCTACCTACCAATGTTAAGTAAATAAAAATAAGATGTAAACATTTTTAATAGGCTGTACTTGTCATTTAAGTGATTAATTACACGTCTCTTGATGCTGATGGTTATCTTTTAATGCTTGTCACAAACCCCACATGAACACCATCTTGAATCTTACTGTATTGCATTCTGTGCCTCTTTAACATAATGCAGATGTAACTGTTTATATAACTATGTTTAAATTCTCCTGCATGCAGAATGAATAATGTGCCCATCAGGGCTGCATTTTTAGTAAGTAATCTAATGCAATCAACATAAAAGTCTGAGTTTTTCCAAGAGCTTAACTGTAATAAATTCTCCTAACATCTTCAAGTGGGCTGGAGTAGGTATCACTGTTTGCAGATCTTGCAAGTGTACATGTCAGAAAAAGGTCAGCCGTTTGGCATATAAGAAACCTCTGGGATATGGGGAAAAAAATCAATTTTAATTAGGACACTAGTAGCAGACCTCATATACCTCAGTACACCTGCAGGCACTCAAGGACATTTTAGATAAATTGCCACAGAAATATTTTCAGATGGTAAAAAAGGCTTGACCAATCTTTCTTGTAATATCAGAAAAAAAATTTGTAATTTAAAATAAATCATCAGCACCTTTACAAGTTGGTGTATAATAAAAAAAATGTAGGTTTGTCTTTTTTTTAATCTTAAAAATCAGTGTTTGTGATTGGTCTCTTTATTTGTGAATGTGGTGTGGAGCACTAAAATGTATTTTTGCTTATACAGTTTTAATACATTTCACAGTTACTTTTACGGTTCCAAGTTATGTTGTTTCTGTTAAAAGGATACACATTGTGTTAGATCAGCCTTTCTAATCTAATCATGAGGTTTCTCCAGAGGCTGCTAGGGATTCCTAGAGAAAAAGCAGTGTCAGATTGATCTTCTTACTGGCCACTACTGTAAAGGGTCATTTTTTCACACTGACTGCCAATGTAAAGGGATCACTACACTTCTTGTCTGTTTCTTTTCTCTTCAACAACATGGGTATTTTGTTCATTATTATTGATGAAGAACATTTTATCATAAGTAGTGGGAATTTTAAATTGGTTCTAAAGGCTCAAGGTTTTACCTTCATGCATAAAGCTAAAAAATCTTCTCTGTGCAGCAGCCACCCCTAATACCTAACTGAGCCCCATCTCAATCCAGCGATGTGCATGAGAGCATTGGCTCTCCTGGGACACTCCCTCTTAATTGGGGCAGCATTGACAACCACTCACTCCGCTGCTGTCAATCACTGCCAGTTAGCCAATGAGAGAGGGGCCGAGCTGCGGTTCTGTGTGTTAATGGACACACAGAGCCGTGTCTCAGGAACGAGCCTGCTTGGGTGCCCCCATTGCAAGCTTGCTTGCTCTGGGGGCTCTTTGAAGGAGGGAGTGGCCAATAGCGCTGATGAAGGACTTGGGAAGAGGAGAATTGGGGCTGCTCTGTGCAAAACCAATGCACAGAGCAGGTGAGTATAACATGTTTGTTAAATTAAAAAAAAAAAACCTTTAATGTCACTTAAACTGCGCATCATTCTTTTATAAATAAATATTTACAACAACCTACAACATGCTGATCATGATAATGTACCAAGAGATGTACGGTAGGTATGACTTTGTTGTGGGGGTACCCTGAGATCTGAAAGTTATTACAAGGATTTCTCTAAAAATATCTATTCTGACCCATTGAGTGCCTTCCAGTTTGGGTTCCAAGCTTTGCAAAATTGCCAGAGTAATGCCCATTGGAATCAGTTGATTAGATGCATTGAAATCTAAAGATTCAAACATTTTGCTTTTGTGTTTATAGTGGTAATTGTATAGTAGCTGCTTATTGCATAAATAATCATGGTGTTATATACAACTTCCTGGCAGTCTATTATCTCATCATTGATACGTCATACAAAACTTTTGGCACAAGAATCCACATGTAAGATATTTGAGAAGGTTATTTTTTAACGGATTATCTTGCTTACAACTTCATAAGGTTATCAGTTTGATTAATATGAAAAGTTTTGTTTAAGGTAGAACTCAAGCCAAAACACATTTTATTATTGGACAGAAAGGGCAAGGGCTAGAAACTTCTGTCTTTTATTGCTGTCTGTATCATTTTTGGGAAGAATCCTCCTCCCAATGTGCACAGCCACCAACACAATTTGGAAGACATTTTAAGCATTTCCTGCTCTCTCTAAAAAGGTTGAATAAAAGGCATGTCTGGAGCTCTGCTTTATGTGTTGTCTGTTATTTTTTTTCAGCATTGCATAGATATTTGATTGTGGTGTATGTTTGTTTTTTTCTTTTTTTTACCTTTGATTTAAGTATTAGGAGAAATAATTTAATGCAGCATCATTTTTCTTTTTTTATGGCTTGCAATTACCTTTTTCCAATTTAAACTTAGTAAAACTCATCTTATTAATCTGGAGTGCTAATAATAATTTGTACTTCAATAAGGAGATTAGTTTACATTTAAATTTGAAAGACTTTTAAATGGCAGACTTATTAAGTTGAGGGTGACCTACCTCTTTGAATGATAAGAGACTGCCTAGCTTACAAGATTCTTTAAACATGAGTGAGGCGTACTGTGTTATCAAATAAATGACAGATCACTGTGACCCACTTAAATGATACAGAAAGGGCATATGAAGCACAAATGAGCTTGTGAACTTTCATATTCAGTAACCACACGGGTAACTGTCAATGATCACATTTTTACTTGGTTTTTTTTGTTGTTTGTTTTTTTTTTTTTTTTTTTTTAATATGAGTAAACCTGATAGTGTATCAGGATAACAAAACAAACTAAATGCTTAAGTCAATGTCAATAATTTATTATACGTTATCATTTTGTTATTAAACATATCCTTTTAGATCCTATGGATGGATTGCATGCTTGTATCACAGATCACGGAATTCCAAGTGGAAGTTTAGGATCTCTGCAACCAGGGCATTCCTTGCCCCCCAGCCATTTGTATACATACCCCTTGTTTGTGTGCCCTGGCTACAGATGATTGGCCAGTACATGTGACAGCTTCCTGGCAGACTTGCTCATGGGTTCAGATCCTATTCACACATATAAACCCAATACTACTGAGAATACCAATACCCCTTTCACACTGGGGCCGCGTTAGAGGTAAAGCACTGCTTGTTTTTGCAGCCCTTTACCGCTGTTTAAGCGCCGCTTTTTTGGCTGTTAGTGGGCCACTTTTAACTGCAAAGAAGGGATTAAAAATGCCTGTGTTACAGTGCTTCCAGAACGCTGCCCATTCATTGCAATGGGCAGGGGCATTTTGGGAGCACTGTATACAGCTCTCCAAAACTGCCCCAAAGATGCTGCTTGCAGGACTTTTCCTAACATCTTGCAACCGCACCACCCCAGTCTGAAAGTGCTTGGGTGGCATGGGAGGGCGTTTTCAGGTGCTTTACAGACACTATTTCTAGTGCCAAAACGCCTGAAAACTGCCTCAGTGTAAAAGGGGTCTAAATTTCTAAATTGCACCACCTGCTTGGTTGACTACCACACCCTTGCTGCAGAACATTCTATTTAGTACCCATTTTGCAAAATGTAAACATCCTAAAGGAAAATAATGTTTGTTTTTGAACACTAGTAGGTAGGAATCTGCAGTAAAGTTTGAATTATTTATTTTGTCTCTTTTTAAAAAAATATATGAACCAATTATCATTGCCTAAGCTGAAGTATCACGTTAATGTACATACTTGTTTACATTGTATCTTTACACCCAGATGTATGTTGGCTTCACAGATATGTTTGTATCTGCCCAGTTAAAGTGACTCTGTCACCACATGAACAATAATGAAAAAAGTACTCCCTGTAAATGAAGACTTCTAATACTTACTATCTTCCTTCAATGTCTGGTGCCCAGACCCCTGCTGCACACTGCTGTTTCATCTCTTGGTCCATATATCACTACAGAACATAGAAGTGATACAGGGGCCTGGTGGATGGAACAGCAACCAGGTAACTCACAAACCCATACATTTTCAAGTGAGTCCTCTCCTCTTCCTTTCTTCGTTGGGGTCCCTCACAATTCTGTTCTTGGACCTCTCCTAATCTCAATCTACACATCCACCCTGAGTCAGCTGATAGCCTCCCATGGCTTTTAATACCATCTCTATGCTGGCGACACTCAAATCTATCTCCCCACCCCCTCAGCTCACTTCATCAGTCTCCTCATGCATCACAAATTTACTAACAGACATATCAGCCTGGATGTCACACCACTTCCTCAAACTTAATCTATTAAAAACCAAACTCTGAAACTTACCTATTCAATCCTCCTGTTTCAAAAAAGTCAGCTCAGTACACACCATAGTCGATACCACTGTGATTTTAACTTCTCTATAGATTCAGGCTGCATCAGTCTCTGCAATACAAAACTTATACCCACCTTGTAATATATGCAACCTTCCAGTATATACAATTTACCACCATTTTGTTCTAGACTTTCATAACATTTGGTTAAAATATTTAATAATTGTTTTGGTTATGGAACTTATATCTATAGGTTGTTGGGCCCATGTAATTTCTATGTACCAATTCTAGTATTTCTGAATGATCCTAGTAAAATATTATGGAGAGCAAAAACCAAGCTCATAATATTTCCTCCCCCACGTGCCCTTTCCCCTGACTAATCTATCAAGAGCAATAGCACAACCATCAACCCATCCCTGCAAGCCAGGGTGCTAGGTGTTATCCTGAACACTCCTTTCAGCCCCACATCCAATCACTTTACACAGCTTGCCCCCTCAATCTCCGCAACATCTCCAAAATACGTCCCTTCCTAACCAGTGAAGCCACAAAGTTCATAATTCACTCCCTGGTTATTTCTCGCCTCGAATACTGCAATTCCCTCCTTATTGGCTCACCTTTAAATTGCTTATACCCTACTGAGTACATCATGAATGCTGCTGCCAGACTCTTCCACCTTGCAAACCACTCAGCGTCTGTTACCCCTCTCTGCCAATCCATCCACTGGCTGCCACTCACCCAACAAATTCAATTCAAATTACTAATAATAACTTACAAAGCCATCCACAACTCAGCCCCCAGCTACATCACTAACCTAGTCTCAAAATACAACCAAAACAAAATTCGCCCATGGGACTTTAAATGAGCCAAGTAAGGGGGCCAGCAAAGATGGTGATAAATAGTAACATGGTTTATTGGACATGAGAAAAGGTAAAAACATGACAGCCCAGCCAGTGCAGTGCCATGAGATCAAAATGTAAAAGCATGTCAATCCAGCCATTACAATGACGACATATCATTTTGCTGAAAAACAGTCATATAGATGGGTGTAATGAGTACATAGGCAATACAAGCATATAACACTCTATGCATTTTGCGAGCAACATCTCGCTTCTTCAGGAGTACGCCTTGTATAAGGTAAACCTGTAAAACAAAATGCAAGTTGAAAATACGCATCACCAAAAAAAAAAAAAAAAACATACATGTCTCTCTTAGTCAACGGGGGGTCCTATAGCACCCCATACTCACTGGTCGGTGAAGCCAAGGTTCCAAGCGATGATCCCCTTGAGAGCAGCCAGCAGAATGCATCTAGCACGGGAGCTGACGGGGCGGAGCCAACAGTAAACCACCAGGGGGGCACATGTGGGGGGGGGGCGGACATGGCTGTAGAGTAAGTGATTCCACTCATGTCACACACCATGCAATGCAATTGTATAGGGGAGTAATTATGAGTACAAATATTGCTATACCTAGCTAATGAGCAGTAGTGGGTATACAATAGGAGTCAATGCATATTGCAGAGCAAGTACACAGTGCTATGGACATGAGAGTAGGAAAGAGGAGTAGGAAGAACAAGGAAGTGCATAGGTGGGTAAGATGAGAAATAAGAGATGAAAGAAATCATATCAGTGACAAACCTAGAGCAGTTACATGGCAAACAATGCCTAAGTGCAATATGTGAAAGTGTACAGAAACCTATAGAGTATGTGGTATCTGCAGTGCTTACCAAGGAAGTGTCCTCCAAGTAAAATCATGTGAGAATTTAAAAAGAAGAAAGACACCATGTCCACCCTCCCATATAAATCTCCCAGTGAGTCCACGAGGGCTCCACCCCTAATGTCATGCAGGTGGTAAATGTTGTGAGCAATGTCCACTGATTGGGAAGCACATGCAGGTGCGTGAACAGCCCATCACCAGTCTCAAAATGCCAACCAAATTGTCCTCTTCGTTCCTCCCGAGACCTTCTCTCTAGCTCCCTCGTCACCTCCTCTCATGCTTGCCTCCAGGACATCTCCCAAGCCTCTCCCATCCTTTGGAATTCCCTACCCCAATCTGTCTGACTATCTCCAACTCTATTTACTTTTAGGCGATCCCTGTAAACTTTTCACTTCGGAGAAGTCTATCCTGCCTCTCCCTAACAACAGTACTTTCATTTTCTTGATCAGCTCATCCCCCACATTTATTACCTTTTATATCACTTGACCTTTCCTTCTAGATTGTAAGCTCTAATGCGCAGGGCCCTCTGATTTTGTTTGTATTGTAACTGTACTGTCAGTCTGTGCAAACTGTTGGCGCTATATAAATCATGTATAATAAAAAAAGAACAAAGATGGGTTGTGCAGGAGGAAGAACAAGTATTGTTTTAAAAGGGGCGCTTTTAAGTTATATTTTCCAAGTGCCAACAGAAACACTTTAAAGAGACCCTTTCAATTAAAAACAAAAATGATGGCTCAGATATACATTGCACTAAATTCTATTAAGCCCCATCCCCGCATTTCTATTGACCTATCACAGTGGTGAGCAACCTTTGTGTTAATCTGCATGGGATTGGAGGGGGGATACTAGTTTCACTATCGGCATGTGCTAAAGCTTTATAAGAAACCCATGGTATGTGTATGTTTTACTATTAGACATGACATATGCTTTCATTTTCAAGATCTAGTTTACTGGACTTCCAGATCAGAGAATTTCTCTCAGTAAACTTGGTTGGCAAACATAGAGAAAATATGCCATCTTCAGACCCTGCATGTGGCCTCATTTATTAACCACTTCAATACCAGGCCTATATTTTGGACTTGGTGTTTACAAGTTGAAACCGTTTTTTTTTTTTTTTTGCAATAAAATGACTTAAACGCCCCAAACATATATTTTTTTCTAACACCCTAAAGAATAAACTGGCAGTCATTGCAAAACTTTATGTTGCACCGTATTTGTGCAGTGGTGTTACAAGCGTGCTTTATTAGAAAAAATAAGACAACAGTAAAGTAAGCCCAATTTTTTTTCCATATTGTGAAAGATAATTTTACGCCCAGTAAATTGATACCCAACATGTCATGCTTTGAAATTGCGTCCACTCGCAGAATGGCGACAACCTTTGTAACCTAAAAAATCTCCATTAGTAATATTTTCCTTCTACTTCACAATTATGTGCCACTTTGTGTTGGTCTATCACATAAAATCCCTATAAAATATGTTTACATTTTTGATTGTAACATGACAAAATGTGGAAAATTTCAAGTGGTATGAATACTTTTTCAAGGTACTGTATCTTCATCATTGAACCCTTTGGTTGTTTTGCTATAGTCTGTACTAATCTGGTAGTGTGCAGAACCTCAAAGGCTTTTCCTTCCATTAGGGCCAACATTTGTTTGATGTGAGAGTGATTATGCAATTTAAATGCCTAGACTATATATGAGTATTTGTTTAGAACATTAATAAACAGATAAGCAAAACAAAAAATAAGAAAGCAAGTAAAAAGAAACCTGTTTTACCTAATCTCTTAATGCTAGCAAAATTGGTAACACTTCTTTATCTCAAGCTTGCCCTCTGTGTTTACTGCAAGTTGGTATTCAGGGCAAGTACACATTCAGTGATTTATTTTAAGCAAGTCAACATATATGCAGTATATAAATGCAGAAAGACAAAGGAGGGTACACCATCCTAGTGTGTTAACCAGCATGCCATTTATTAAAAGGCTAAAAATAGATAATTATACTCACAAACCGAGATTAACAAAGGCTCCTCGCAATCATCAAGGAAAAAAAAACAACCAGAACCACTGTGTATATACCAGTGTATAAATGTGCACATCCCAGACATTGGATGGGCTAGAAAATGCAGGGATGTTTTTTAGAACTTCTACAGATATTTTGTCATGTTTTTTTTCAATTTGTCAAGCTGATTCTCACCTGCAGTTCAGACTTCCATGCTACTGTTTTTTTGGATCATTGTACCTATCACTTTTTGCCACATTTTTTATGTGCTTTGTGAAATTTGTAAGATATGTAGTAGAAATGTGTTAAACTTATGTTCCCTTTCCATACACGCTTTGCTTTTCTCCCATCTTCAGACTCTTTTTTTTTGAAGACTGCTATAATGGAGCTTTTACCTTAATGATGAATTGCTGCTGAAACTGTAGATTATTGCTGTGTAGAATGTAACAAAATGAATGAACACAACAAGACTGAAATAGCAATAAAGGTGTAAGGGGAATTGTCTTTGATAGTGTGTTGGTGAGGTACTATGATACTTGAAGTATGTCTTGAGACTAATTAAAACTTAAACTGTAAGTTATGTAGCTACATGTTTTTGAGTGAAACTGGGTTACCAGATGGGCTTACAACTACATGCGCTTAACCCTGTTTCTTTGTCCTCATAGTTTGCAGACTTGATATTCTGCCTCATTCATGAAACTAATTCAAGAAAAATTGGAGGTTTTGGTCATAACATGTTACATTGAACCATCAGTTCTTTAAAGCAGTTGTAAACCATGGCAGTTAAAAAAAAAAAAAAACACCTGCAAGCCAATTGCATAATGTGCTAGTATGCATCGCATGCTGTCACCACTGAGAGGGCTTCCGTCTACCCCAGTCTTTTTTCTGGGTTCGCAGCCTCCAGCTTTTTGACTGGCCTGAGCCATGATGACCTCACTCATGCATGCACGCAGGAGCCCTCAGCTCCAGCACAATGCTCTGAAGGTCCAGCATGGTATGACGGCTGCATCCAGGGTGACTATCTCCTAAGCGATTAGGAGTTTATTACAATGGAAGTTTTCTTCTGGACATTCAGCATTACTAGGGGGAGCAGTACCTGTGAGCCTTGTGAAAGGGACACACAATTGACTGGGGGAGGCATGAATCGGGGGCAAAATAAAATGGGCTCGCTACATCTGTGGAAAGCTGCACCCACCATGTGCCCTTCTTTTCCATGTTTAAAAGGTAGGAGATATAATAATGGGGCAACATTTTGTAAGCTGTACCTGGAATCTGGTGGCAATACTTCCCCTTTACTCAGCACTTTTTTTTTGTATTTTTTTTCTTTCATGCCCACAAGTTGTAATACATTTTGAATGTCCCACAAATATGACTATAATAGGTGTTTAACATGTTAGCATTGTTAATAATTTTTGATGAGCATTGTCTAAAAGTTAGCATCTTGTGTATATATGCTTGTATGTATATATTTATAGCCTTATGGCTAAGATTGAAAATTCATGCAACAATGAATATCCGCTGAGCAGCTGACAAGAAATGTTAATGCTCTGTTTTTCAATTACTTGTGGACAATGTAGAATATTGAAATAGTGCTTTGAGACAGGCTTTTGTGATTGTTTACAAATCAGAGTGTCCATTATTTTTTAAAACTTGAAAGATGTGTCAGGTAATATTAGAACATTAGATCTCATTAGTTCTACAATATGGTAAGTGACTAGAATTCACAATTTGTCCTCTATACAGGACACCTAGGCCCACAGTATGTGATAATGGAAATCCACTCTAAAAATGTAACTTTGTGATATGCTGTATGTCTTTTATTTCAAAAATGAATTTTTGGATTGTGTATATGTAATGTTTTATATGCATAGCTAAATATTTAAATCTGACTTCTGGGCAAGTAGCTAAATATATATTAGAAATCCAGATACAGACTATCTTTCCTACCAAAGGGTTTTTAATTCTGCTTTGCTCAGTATTGTGAGACAACATATGCAAATCATGAACCCCATTTTGTAGTTCTGCAATACAGGTATTGTCCAAGACATTGCAATACCTACTAAAGGGACAGTAACAGTTCAAAATCTTGACATGTGAAATTGACATGAAGTGGGTAAATATCTGCTCATTTCCTGTTTGTCAAGAACGAAAGGTTTTTATTTTGTTTTTTTACCTCTCCCAAACTGGGATACAGATGGTAAAAAAAAAAAAAAAGATGCAGAGGTTCCAACGCTTCACACTCTTATATAATTTTTTTTATTATTATTACATAGGATTAACACCAACAATTTGTGCAGAGCTGTAGAAAATATTAGAAGCCTGTACAGTTGCACAACATTGTAATACATGAGGATTAGAAGGGCCCTGCTTATGAGAGCTTATGTTCTAAAGTGGAGGGGCAAATGATACAAAAGGCATGAACTAGGAGAGTGATTTATTAGTGAAAGTATAGTTTTTGGATGGAGCTGGGAGAATCTTCTCTGAAGAAATCAGTTTCACAGGGATTGCCTAAAGGTGGACAGAATAGGGTATAACCAGACAGATTGGCATAGGGAGTTCCAGAGTAAGTGAGAGTGAAGCATGCAGAGGTGACAAGGGATTTTTGGAAGGAATGCACAGGACAGGAGGTTTTGGAAGGAATGGACAGGACACTTTGGGTGATAATTTGAGACCAGGTTGGTTATGTAGCTTGGTCAGAATTGTGGCAGCAGTATATAGTGTTCTGTTCACAGCACTGTATGTAGAGCTTATCCATTCCTACACACAGTGGAAAATTATCAGGGACAGTTTTTGAGTAGGAGGTCCTAGGTTGGTCCTGTATCTCTGCTTTTTCCAGGGGTCATTGGGAGCAGTCATGTACACTGCCAAGCACCTGTCCAGTATAATTTTATGTGACACGTGAAGAAGTTAATCTTCAAATTATTAAAACAGTTCAAATAGAATACAAATCCTACTAGAATGCAACTTTTTTCAACAGAAAATGGGCAGCTACTAATTTTGGGCATGCCATGACACCTGCATTTAGTGTCATAAGTTTTATACACACACGCACACTTGAAATTCTTACTTTTGGTATTAATATATACACAGAAAACTTGTATCTGAAATTAAAAAGACATTAAAATGTAATTGGAATTTTCAAAAGATGGTTAAGCATTCAGTAAAGACATGGCTGCATTTTACCATACTTTGTTTAGCTTGAATTCTAACAATAGCAGTATTTAGAATATCAAAAGAAAAGGACTAAGTTAGTGTCGTGATTGCATATTTCCGTTTTACACATGAATGTCTTTTCATTATGAGCTAATCAGTCATTTACTAAACGCTTTTGTCTTCTACAGGTGCAAAGGTCTAGGAATAAGCAGCTAAGAGAGTTGTTTCCAGATGGATTTAGTATTCATCATGCAGGCATGCTGCGGCAAGATAGGAGTTTGGTGGAGAACCTTTTTTCTCAGGGACATATCAAAGTCCTGGTTTGTACAGCCACATTAGCCTGGGGTGTCAATCTCCCCGCTCATGCTGTTATCATTAAGGTAAGAGATTATTCCACAGAACAGAATAACATTGTCTGCTGCTTATTCTGCAGTGAAAACTTGAACAATTGAAGCACTGATACTTTTTCGTTAATATGCAGAGGGTTATTTCAACAATTATTATCCAGTTGTAATTTATAGCAGCCAGTCATTTAAATCCTGGGACAGCACCCTGTATTTTTTCTATGAATGGCTAAGACAGCTCATAAAATGCTGCTAATAATTCCTTTTCCCCAGCTGCAGCGGGAGAAATCACCTGAAGCCAGTCCTTACATTTTAGCTTTGTACAAGCACAGTCTGGGGAACTGCAGTTTGCCGTGGGATGTGCACAATGCAAATGACCTGTTGGGTTAAACCTCTTGTGTGCCATTTAATTGAATAGCGACCTACAACTTGTCTGCATGTAAAAGGACAAATAATGCCTAAGGAATTCTTGATTAGAGCATCAAAGGTTTATAAGCAGCTCTTGAGTGTTAAATAAAAGCATACATTTTTTTGTTCAATTGTTATTTTTTTTTATGCTGCGCCAACTCAGGCAGACATGAATTTCAATTTTGCTGTGAAGTTTCAGTTCAGTTTGCAGAAAAAAAGGGAATTACTGTAAACATATCCATTACTTGTCAATTTCTGATAGCACATATTTTTATCACTGCATTGCCCAATAAAAATATGTAGCATTAAACTTACTTTTGCATGTAAATCTATTCAAAATCATTATTTCATTTTTGAGTGGGTTGAATGCCAGATTTTAAGACCACTTCATGCAACTAAATAACTGTGCTAATATATGGGAGTACCTCTGTGACATAGGTTATTCCCTACTATGGGGTTGAGTTATTAAAGTTTGCGTGTGCAAAATCTGGTGCATAATAGCCATTCAGCAATTCATATATATATATTTTAAAAACAAATGTGTATTGGTTTGCTCATAGGCCAAGCTCACTACTACACATGATAGTAAGCGACTAGTAATACATACAATATTGATGTAACAGATATCAAATGTAGATCTTCATGTATCAGTGTGTTTCACTAGAAGTAGCTTCAGCAGGATGCATGAAAATAACAGTAGCTGTTTCAGCACTAGTGCTAAACCAGTATAAAGATGATCCCCTGGGCGGGCACTGGAGTATGGAGAGAGGGCAAAAATATGGACACCTGGGATTATTCCCAAACTGATTCTATGGATGTATTGATAATAGCTGGCAGTAGAAAAAAACTCCCATGAGATCCAACAGGAAGCTGTAATAAAATGAGTATCCTATCAGTGCAGGTCTGTGCAGTGGCAACTCCAGAAACAATAGGGACTAACAGCAGTAACAGGGAACACATGCCATCAAAGTCTGACAGATCCATCCAGTGCCCACATCGCCCAAGGTGTCCTGCAGCCAGAAAAGTCCTGAAAGCTGATTTGTTTCTATGCAGAGCTACACTAGATTTTGCGCTCTCCAGGTTTAGTAAATCAGCACATAAGTGTCTGTTGAAATGCACTGCAGCCTAATACATGAAGCGAACCTATCATATCCAGAAGGAGAGAAATGAAGTTCAAAATGTGTTTGTAAGCATTCAGGTATATTCCCTTGTATGCTCTGCTATGCCTAGTTTATAGGGACTTGAGATGAGCAGTGTTCTAGATTTAAGAACACTCAGCAAATGCTTGCCATTAGTTTTTATTATTATGGTTTATTATTTTTCCACACGCAGGAGCACATAATCGTTGTTCAAGTCAATATCGCTTGCATTCATTTCCAGATTTTGTTTGAGTTTTACCAAGGCTTGACAAGCATTTGTGGAGTGGATCCTGATTGGACTTTCTATCTTCATGTTGAATGCTTTTAATGATAAATCTGGCCCACTGTATTCCAGTGGGATAAAAGAGAGCCAATAGCAGCCATTTTCTGTCATGACAAAAAAAAAAACAAAAAAAAAAAAACAGTGGATTCTTAATAAGTGCAAAAACGCATATAGCCAAATACAGACAATAAAGCATAAAGCTTTTAAAATCCACAACAGAAATCAATTGCTCATCTTTTACAAAATCCTTTACCCCTGCAACATACATTTCAGCTTATCAAGAGTTAACTCAACTCTTCCCGGGTCTCTAACTAGGATTTGCATATTTTTGAAGAAAGATTTGTAGGTGCTACATTAATGTGCTAAAGGTTGTTGCCATCCTACAATACCCTGACTTTTGTTTATTGAATTGGCTTATGTTATATGATTCTCAACTCAATACTCACGTTGTCAAAAGTTTATATCAGTCATTTCAATAATGTTTTTTCTTGTATGGAATACTGCTTTGTATTTCTGATAAATAAAAATCTATTGAAAGAAAGGATGTTGCCAAACACATGCTAACATTTAAGAAGTACTGGAAGACATTTCATCAACTTCCATGTTAAGGTGTTAATGTGTGAGGAACAATAAATGTCACCTTGTGTCTATTTTCTTGCAGTAAAACGGCTGGAAAATACATTACAGGTAGAAATCTCACTCCTTTCTATGGGCCTAGTTCACACCTATGACCTACAGCTGTTGTGTGTTAAAATGAACCTGTGGCCAAAACTTTGCACATCAAATCATTTACACATTCTGAACAATGAGTAATACCACTTTTAAACAAGCACTTCTTCAAATCTATAACTAAAAGTTTTTGAAAAAAATTATGAGCATTAAAGTGGCAGCCCGTTTGCCCTCTAAATAAAACAGCAGGTGTTTCCAAGCTGTTCAAAATGGACAGAAACCTGGCTTTGGCTTTTTCTGTCTTTGAGAAATAGTTACTTCATAGTACAGGCAGCTAGACATAGTCTGCGAAGGTTTGTTTCCAAGCAATGATGCATTTTCTTACCTGTAAAAGAAAGCAGTACATATTCACACTGTATGGTGTCGGCTCCACCGAACCCACTCTGATGACCAGAACCCATCCCCTGACAATTGCTGGGAAGCCAAAACCTCAGGTAGTATTGATAGCGATGGCCCCACACTCTCACTGGCCTCTGGTTGTTGCAGAAGAGTGGTGATGTGAGGTCAGAGAAAGGAACCAGTAAGAGAGAGATTGATGTTCAGTTTTAGTTCGGTGCCATTAGAACCGGAAATGGTAAGCATGTACTGCCTTTTTGCTATAGGTATTAAGAAAAAAATGGGGTTGTTGAAAAGCTCCTTGACTGCTTGTTATGAATATTTAAAAACCTACTTTCATAGTCTGACTACAGTTCTAGGTCCTTTCAATAGTTGGTAAAAATTCCAAAATGCAAAATGCATGCAGTTTTTTTTTAACACCCTTCTGCCTGGCCTATAGCAGAATGATGCACGGGCTCCATTGTTCTGACTGGATGTCATACGACGTCCTTCAGAACAAGCTGCTTTTGCGCACCCCTGGGGGCAAGCAGCGTGGCAATCGGTGATGCGTTGTGTCGCTCGGACACACTGCATCTCCGATCACTTTAAAGAGCCTATGACAGGCTCTTTACCATATGATCAGCTGCGCCCAATCACAGTTAAATTAAATTACAGTGTAAATTGGAAGTGCTGGTTATCAACATTCCTCTACTCATGCTGACAGCGTGTGTGTAGAGGAGAGGCGATAAGGGGCTCTCCTGATTGGGGAGTCTGCACTGATAATCAGTGAAGCCCATCAGTGGTGCCAATCAGTGGCCATCAATCATGCCAATCAGTGTTGCCTTTCAGTGTACATCACTGATGCTTGTCAGTGCTGTATATCAGTGCCCATAAAGGCTGCCCATCAGTGCCACCTATCCATACCACCTATCAGTGCCCATTAGTGCTTTCTATTAGTGATGCACATTAGTGAATCCTCCTCGGCGCACATCAGAGAAGGAGGTAAATTACTTATTTATAAAATTTTGTTAACAGAAACTAAGAAAAACTTTTTTTTTCTTCAGAATTTTCGGTCTTTTCGTTTGTTTAGAAAAGAATAAAAAAACTAATCTGTGATTAAATACTACCAAAAGAAAGCTCTGTCTGTCTCAAAAAATATAAATTTCTCTTGCGTTCATTGGCAGACACAGCCTCTATTCATGACACGTGGGTTATGTACCTTTTACTAGGAGTAGACTAGGCAGAACGAAAGTTCAGAAAGCAAAGCTGGCCCCTCCCAGGGTGCCGTCCTCACTCAGCACATAACCCCTCAGCCCTGCATAGCATCACAGTTTTCTTCTGCCTAGTGCAAGGAGTTAGACCTGGTTCCCTGCTGGGTACTGCGGTTCCCCAATTTTTTTTTGTCTTTTTCGTTTCCTTCTTTTGCGCAAGCCTTCTGATGAAGACTGCAATCAAGTAGCCGGCTGGGGACCACACGGATGTTCACTGTCCTGCCGTCTCCCCAGCACGGCCGACAGGATGCGAGCCACCCTTATGACGGGGTCCGCCGCATCATGCCCGTTCCGTGTGGGTGGCCGGTGGGTTAAATGCCCCACCTGCGTACCCAGTATCCGGGCTGTGACCTGCTCCAGGGGTCGCTTGGCCTGCAGCATACCTCCCCACCTAGGGGGAGTAAGGTGGCTACCTGCTAGTTCCGTCTGGATGGGTGAGTGACACCCCCCTCCCCCCTGGTGGCAGAGGGGGGGCGACTAGCCCTGCCCGTTCCGATTGGGGGGTACAGGTGCACTGATCCCTGGTCATGTCTTCTCTCCCCCCCTCAGGCCCACCCGACTATCTGACTGCTCGCCTACTCGGCCGCTTGCCTGTTCGCGGCTGTGGGCTGCTCCCGTCCGCCACCATTTTGGCGGCAACGGCTGCCATTTTCCCGGAGCCGCGGTCGTCGCCATTTTGCCCGTGGCCATTTTGCAAGAGCTTTGGTCTCTTGTGTCTGCTGGTGGCCATTTTTGGTTGGTCTCCCTGTACAGGAGTTTCCCATGTGCTTTTGGCGCCATTCCTTCTCCCGGGACCGCAGTGGCAGCAGCGGCAGATACCCAGCAGCGGTGGCATTGGCAGACAGGGCGGCCTTTTCCAAATGCACGGAGGCACAGGGTGTTCCGCAAGTATAGCTGGCTTCTCTCCCTGGGGTGCGGGAGCGGCAGTCCTGAGGCTTTGCAGGGGGTGGCTTTGTGGGGGCGTATGGCTGGCAGGCCTCATAAGGGTTCCGGCGGTGGCGCAATGGCGGCTGAACCGGCAGTTGCTTCTCTGGAAGGGTCCGCAGAGGCACAGGCCGCACTGGGACCTCTGGTTCCCCTGGATCAGTTAACCTCAATCTTGGAAGAGTTTTTCACCCGGGGGAAGCGGACCGGAATAGGGGGTGCCCAAAAAGCATCCACCTCCCCCTCAATCTTCTGGGAAGGACTCGGATCCGGAAGGGGGCTCTGGGGTCACTGGGACCCCCGTGGAGCTCTCGGACGGGGAGCTGGAGCCTTCAGATGGGGAGGAGGACCAAGGGGCCTCGGTAGCGCATGAAAGGGGGAGTCACAGGCGTCTGCCTATACGTTTGGGTCCAAGAAATCCTCCCGTACTTCAAAGGTGTTTCCCTACCTCCAGTATTTTGACCAGTATGTCTATAAGGAATGGCAACGTCCACTAAATTCCTGTACCCTGCCAAAACATTTTTCTGTGCGCTATCCCTTTGAGGACAACCTGTTACAGAAATGGGTCCCCCCTGCGGTGGATCCGCCAGTGGCCCCCCTGAATAAGGCGACAACTATTCCCTTGGAGGGGTCCCCCTCCTTTAGGGACCCGGCCGATAGGCGGACGGAAGCAGTGTCGAAGGCACTCTTTCTGGTGGTGGGGGGGCAGCCATGCGGCCGGCCTTGGCGTCGGTCATGGTAGCTCAGTCAATCACGGAGTGTGCGGTGAGGCTCGGGGCGGCGTAGATTCGCCTGAATCCGTGCAGCGGACTGACCACCTGGTGCAGGGGCTTCGTTACCTCTGTGACACAGCTCTGGACTTGGTGCCGGTGTTGTTGAAAATGTCTGTTTTTGCAATCATCATTAGGCTCCTGCTGTGGCTGCGAGAAGGGCCTCACGGATCTGCCTTTTCAGGGTGGTCAGCTCTTTGGACCCCAATTGGATGAAATCATTAAGGATTTCACCGGGGGGAAGTGTACATTTCTTCCGGAACCCAAGCGGCGTGACCAACGCCGCAAGCAGGGGCCTCAGTCCTCTGGGCAGAAGCGTTTTTTTTCGTGCGACCGGTCAGGCGGGCAGGACCTCCCGGCCCGGCAAGTCTGCCTCTGGCTCCGGTAAGCGTCCCTGGCAGCGCAAGCCCGAGAAGTCGTAGGAAAAGTCCACCTCCACATTATGGGGTGCCCCCGCCCGTCTCTCGGTAGGGGGCCGACTTCTGGGTTTCGCGGACCGGTGGGCCGCTCGCATCTCCGACCCGTGGGTGCTGGAGGTGTTGTCCTTCGGGTACAAGATAGAGTTCAGCACTCGGCCCCTGGACAGGTTCTCCCCATCCAATTTAAGACTCCCTCCGGAGCATCGGCTAGCCCTGCTAGAGGCTGTCTGGTCGCTGTCCGAACAGGGGGTAATTGTGCCAGTCCCTCCGGCGGAGAGATTCAGCGGCTTCTACTCGAACCTCTTTGTGGTGCCAAAGAAGGGGGGGTTCTGGACTTAAAAGTGCTCAATCACTTTGTGAAGGCGTGCAAATTCAGGATGGAGTCAGTCCGTTCGGTCACGGCCGCCCTGCACCGTGGGGAATGGCTGGCGTCCCTGGATATCAGGGATGCATATCTTCACGTTCTCATTTGTGTCAGGCACCAGCGCTTTATGCGCTTTGCTTCAGGGGACCTCCATTACCAGTTTGTGGCTCTCCCCTTCGGCCTAGCCTCGGCTCTGCAGGTCTTCACCAAGCTGCTGGCTCCGGTGCTGGCTCTGCTGAGACAGAGAGGCATTGTGGTGGTAGCTTACCTGGACGATCTTCTCCTACGAGCGGTGTCAGCTCCGGCTCTGGAGGATAATGTTGCTATCACCCTGTCCTCACTGAGGGACTTCGGTTGGCTCATCAATCTGCAGAAGTCAACATTGACCCCGTCCTGTCGCCTGGAATATCTGGGTCTGACTTTGGACACGGTGCAGGCGAAGGTATTCCTACCTCCGGACAAGTTGCTGACGCTGCGAGCAGCGGAGCGAATTCTGTTGTCACGACGGTGGTCCTCCTTACGTTTCTGCATGCGGGTGTTGGGGCTCATGGTCTCGACTTTCGAGGCAATACCGTATGCCCAGAGTCACACCTGGCTCCTGCAGCGAGCGATACTGCTGCAGTGGGACAAGTCCCCCTCGTCCCTGGATCGACTGGTCCGGCTGGATCATCAGACCAGGGGGTCGTTGACCTGGTGGCTTCGAGCCCCGGGAATGACCGTGGGGGAAGTTGTTTCTTCCCCTGGAATGGTCGATAGTCACGATGGATGCCAGCCTCTCGGGCTGGGGAGGAGTCCTGGGGCACCTGTTGGCTCAGGGCCGTTGGTCGGCGCAGGAGTCTCATCTTCCGATCAATGTGTTTGGAGCTGATGGCGATTAGGCTCTGTCTCTCCCGCTGGTCGGCGAGGCTGTGCGGCCTCCCGGTTCGGGTTCAGTCGGACAACGCCACTGCAGTGGTGTACGTGAACCATCAAGGCGGAACAAGAAGCTCAGCAACAGCGGCAGCCCACATTCTAAGGTGGGCAGAACTTCACGTGCCAGCAATCTCTGCCATCTACAGTCCGGGCGTAGAAAATTGGAAGGCGGACTTCCTCAGTTGCCAAAAGCTGGACCAGGGAGAATGGTCCCTGCATCGAGAGGTGTTTCGCCAGATTTGCAAAAGGTGGGGCAGGCCAGATGTGGATCTCCTGGCGTCCAGATTCAATCACAAGGTGAAGACCTTTGTGTGCAGGTCAAGGGACCCGTTGGCGACAGCCACGGATGCGCTGGGGGCCCCATGTTCCCGGTACAGGCTTATGTACGCTTTTCCTCCTCTCAAGCTTCTACCACGGTTGTTAGGATAGAAGTGGAGGGAATCCCGACAATCCTGGTGGCTCCGGATTGTCCTCGGCGCCCTTGGTATGCCAACGTGGTGCGGATGGTAACAGACGTTCCATGGTGACTGCCGCTTCGCGAGGAACTACTGTTGCAGGGTCCCATCTTGCACCCTGCTTTACCCTGGCTGGCTTTGACGGCATGGCTATTGAGTCCCTGGTACTGAGGGACAGGGGGGTCTCTGAGTCAGTGATCCCCACCATGCTTAAGGCGCGCAAGTGTACTTCGTGCAAGATCTATCATCGCACCTGGAAAGCCTATATTGCCTGGTGCAAGGCGGGGGGTTGGAACCCCCGTTCCTTTGCAGTTGCTCGGGTGCTGGCCTTTCTTCAACGAGGCCTGGACCAAAAGTTGGCTTTGAGCACCCTCAAGGGCCAGATTTCCGCTCTGGCGATTCTGTTTCAGCGATGGTTTTTCGGAGATGGTACTGCGCAGCCTATTATCCAAGCATAAACAGACAAAAACTGGTATAATCCATGTGATGGCTCAATAGACAGTTCTCATGTGTCACAGTGTACCTTATGACCTGTGAGATGTGCTGCAAACTTCCTACACTTGCACATATGAATATTGAATATAGGTTATAAAATACATGTAGCAAACATCATGTGCTGTTTAAAACAAATCAAAATAAGTGGATACACTGCTAGAGTGGCAAGTGAAAACAGTGGATAATGTTGCACAGCTTGTGTGTTAATTATATGATTCAGACTCCCTCTGCTGGTGGAAGACTGTAATGTGTCTGATGTGCGAATCTTAGCGGTCTCGCCTTTAGACCGGGAACTCCCACGAGTTTCGGTTGAAAACCAGGTCCGGAGCAACTTCTTTCCGGTCGTGGGCTCGTTGACGTTTCCTTGCCCCC
>BLSH010414487.1:732993-745457 GCA_018402905.1 Glandirana rugosa | reverse complement strand
CGTCTGTCAATGAACATAAGAGAAAATAGGATTTTATTAAGAACTTACCGTAAAATCCTTTTCTCTGAGTTCATTGACAGACGCAGCACCCACCCCTCGGTGTTGTGTTTGTACGGCTTATTACGAACTGAGATGCTATGCAGGGCTGAGGGGTTATGTGCTGGGTGAGGATGGCCCCCTGGGAGGGGCCAGCTTTGCTTTCTGAACTATCGTTCTGCCTAGTCTACTCCTAGTAAAAGGTGCATAACCCACGTGTCATGAATAGAGGCTGCGTCTGTCAATGAACTCAGAGAAAAGGATTTTACGGTAAGTTCTTAATAAAATCCTATTATATCTTATATGTTGTTTGGATACAGCATTGCATGATCGCACAATTGTCATTCAAAGTGTGAAAGTGCTAAAATCTGAAAATTGGCCTAGGCAGGAAGGGGGTGAACATGCCCTGTATTGAAGTGATTTATGGATTTTTTTTAATTGTTTATTTATAACTTTTCAAGGTTGTACAGTACAAAAAGTCATACTTATTATGCATACAATAGTGATAGTACAACATTTTCCTTTCCAAGAAACCTGGGAATATTGCACCAGCCCTGTAAACCCAGCACACCCAACACCTAAAGAAAATGGAGAAAAAAAAGAGAATAAAACAGTAGGAGCATATTTGACTATATGTAAGAGAGTATGTGAGAAATACGTTCTAGGGGCATCAAGATCTGTACAGTTAGAGGACCAGGAGCTAGGGTCAGTGTCAGGTATCTTAGCAGGAACCTATAGCCATTCAATGGATATCAAATCCTACCCATGACGTGTTCTTAAATTTGTGTGTGAAGTTGCTCCGAAGAGTATTGGGAGGTGTCCCACACCTCCCAAACCTTAGAGAAGCGTGGCATAGAGTCCTCCACTATTGCAGTCATACGTTCCATCTTTCTTATGTCTTCCTTAGTAGAGAGAACCTGTTGGAGAGTCGGGGGGGGGTAGAAAGCCAACATCTAGGGATAACCCGTTTCGCCACTAAGAGGACATAGGATATCAGTCTTTTCACGGTTTTTGAAACACCTTTAATTTGGAGTCCCAGTAAGTAATGTAGGGGGTTGAGTGGAACCGGAATGCCAAGGAGCGTTTGTAACATGTTTTGGATTTGGATCCAGAATGGCTGAATAGATGCGCAGTCCCAGAAAATAAGTAAGTGAGTGCCTACGCCCTTACCACATCTCAGCACTGATTGGGGGTCTGTGGATGGTGTGCTTGAAGAATGTCTGGAGTTCTGTACCTGAAAAAAATCATTTTAACCTCTCTTTCTTTTTGTATTACACATCTGGAGACTTTGGAGGTAGATTCCCAGATTTTCCCCCAATCCATCAAGGAGATAGGTTGATTCAAGAGTGTGGCCCACTTCCTCATGCAGTTGTGGCTTACATCAGTTAGCGGGACAGGATCATGAAAGATTTTATAGATAGCTGAGATTTGCCGAGATTCATAAGGGCCTTTAGCGCAAAGTAACTCAAAGTCAGTGGGCTTATCTAAAGAGAGGGCCTTAGACATGTTAGAGAAAAAGTGTTTAAATTGTAAGTAGGAATAGCGGAGCTTATCAGGGAGCTTGTGTTTAGATTGCAGGTCTGGAAAAGAAAGGATTTTATATGTCACCGGATTTACTAGATGCCGAGATATCCCTGCTTTGGACCATGGTAACATACGATCATAGGAGAGACTATCCGGGATATCTGGGTTGAAAAGTTAGTTTGCAAGGGGAGGATGGGGAGATGAGAGGGAGAATTTCCCTGAACACTTCCTCCAGATAAATAAGGTAAAAAGCATAGGGCCTAGACATAATGATTTTAGTTGGGGGGTATGTTTGCCTGATGAAGGCCAGAGCATATAACATGGGAATACGGGCCTAGTGATGCTCATTTCTATTTCAGCCCACCAGTTAGGGGCCATTCTGGATGTCCAAGAAGTCAAGGTGCGTAAGTGTGTGGCGTAATAATATTTGATTAAGTCCGGGGCCCCCAAACCTCCACTGTTTTTAAGGGCCATAACAACTGTACCTGCAATACGATGGGAAGCATCGTTCCATATGAAACGCATACATTTCCGCTGAAGTTGTTTCAGCTTTGCCAGTGAGATGGAAACAGGGAGAGTTTCAAATAGATACAACAATTTAGGGAGGATTGACATTTTAAGGACATTGACTCTTCCAAGGAGGGAGAGAGGAAGGGAGGACCATTGTTGCATTAAACAATCAAGCTCGGTAAATAGGGGCGGGAAATTTGCCTGATAGAGCGCAGAGTAGGAAGGGCTAAGACGTATACCTAAATATTTAAGTGAGGGGGTGCACCAGTGGTATTTAAATGTTGTCTGTAGGGAGGTCAATTGTGTCGATGGTATATTAATGGGTAGAGCTTCGGTTTTGGAAGAGTTGATTTTAAATCCCGAGATTGAGCTGAAAGACATCAGAAGTCTATGCAAGGAGGGGAGGGATGTATGGGGAAGGGTAAGGGTTAGAAAAATATCATCTGCGAATAAGGATAGTTTGTATTGCTGCACTCCCCGAATGTCTGCCTGGCCCCTTATGGCTATGGCCAAGGGCTCCAAGCTGAGGACGAAAAAAAGAGGTGACAGGGGGCAACCCTCTCTAGTACCGTTACTCAGGGAGAATGACTGCGACAGGTGGGAAGACAGCTGTACTTGAGAAGTGGGGTTTGAATATAAGGTTTGCAGTGCCCCAATGAAAGAGCCTGACAACCCATATTGATGTAATACCGCAAACATATAGGGCCAGCTCAGGCGATCGAAAGCCCTCTGAGCATCTAGAACAATGGCTGGGCGTTTAGTCTTGGTCAGGAGGTCAATTAGGTCTATAGTCTTTCTGGTATTGTCGCCCACGTGTCTAGACGGGACAAATCCCACTTGATCTTTATGTACCAAAGTTGGCAAAATTAACGATAGTCTATTTGCCAATATTTTTGTGAATATTTTAAAATCCGAATTCAGAAGGGCGATCGGTCGATAGTTATCGGGGGAAGCAGGATCTTTGCCTGGCTTCGGTATTACTGTTATATATGCAGACAAGAAATGACTATGCGGGAGTGTACCGTTTTGCAAGGAAGCAAATAGCTGTAACATGCGAGGGGATACAACTGGGAGGAATGTTTTATAATAGGAATACGGGAGACCGTCTGGGCCTGGAGCCTTGTGTGATGGTAAATGGCCTATAACCTCTGTTAATTCCTCAGGTGTAATGGGCGCATTAATTATTATTATTATACAGGATTTATATAGCGCCAACAGTTTCTTTACAATATTAGGGCAGACAGTACAATTACAATACAATTCAATACAGGAGGAATCAGAGGGCCCTGCTCGTTAGAGCTTGCAATCTAGGAGGGAGGGTTAAATGATACAAAAAGGGCAATAACTGTGGGGGATGAGCTGATTGAGAAGATAAGAAGTGTGTTTGTTAGGAGGAGGCAGGATAGGCTTCCCTGAAGAGAAAAGTTTTCAGGGATCGCCTGAAGGTGGATAGATTTGGGGACTGTCTGAGATTGGGGTAGGGAGTTCCAGTGGGTGGGAGAGGCTCGGGAGAAGTCTTGGAGGAGAGTATGAGAGGTGGCGATGAGGAAGCTGGAGAGCAGGAGGTCTAGGGAGGAGCGAAGAGGACGATTAGGTTGGTATTTTGAGACTAAGCTGGTAATGTAGCTGGGAGCAGAGTTATGGATGGCTTTGTAGCTCATTGTTAGTATTTTGAATTTAATTTGTTGGGCGAGTGGCAGCCAGTGGAGGGTTTGGCAGAGAGGGGTGGCAGACACTGAACAGTTTGTAAGGTGGACGAGTCTGGCAGCAGCATTCATGATGGACTGGAGGGGGGATAGTCTATTTAAAGGTAGGCCAATGAGGAGGGAGTTGCAGTAGTCAAGGCGAGAGATGACCAGGGAGTGGATCAGGAGCTTTGTGGTTTAATTGGTTAGAAAAGGACGGATTTTGGAGATGTTGTGGAGGTTAAGGCGGCAAGCCTTAGAAAGTGATTGGATGTGGGGCCAAAAGGAGAGTTCAGAATCCAGGATAACACCAAGCACCCTAACATGTGAGGATGGGTGGATGGTTGTACCATTGCTCTTGACAGAGAAGTCTGGGAAAACGGCACGTGGGGGAGGAAATATTATGAGTTTGGTTTTGGACAAGTTGAGTTTGAGGAAGTGGTGTGACATCCAGGCAGATATGTCTGTTAATAAGTTAGTGATGCATGAGGAGACTGATGGAGTGAGTTGGGGGGTGGAAAGGTAGATTTGGGTATCGTCAGCATAGAAATGATATTGAAAGCCATGGGAGGCTATCAGCTGGCCCAGGGAAGAGGTGTATATTGAAAATAACAGAGGTCCAAGAACAGAACCTTGGGGGACCCCAACAGAGAGAGGGAGAGGAGGAGGTAGAATTGTACGTGACACTGAAGCTGCGATGGGATAGGTAGGACGAGAGCCACTGAAGAGCACAGTCACGGAGACCGAGGGAGTAAAGTTTTTTGAGGAGGAGGGGGTGGTCGACCGTATCAAAGGCAGCCGAAAGGTCCAGGAGTAGGAGTACAGAGTAGTGTCCATTGGTTTTAGCGGTTAGTAGGTCATTTGTGAGTTTAAGAAGGGCAGTTTCTGAGGAGTGTTGAGGGCGAAATCCAGATTGAATTAATCAGCGCACTCTGTTCCGGGGTAATTATGGGCAACTGCAAGGTGTTTCTAAACATTTCAAACTGGTCTTGTGTAAACTTAGAATTTGGATCATTTTTGAGGCAGTTGTATAGGGCTTTATAATACCTGCCAAAAACCTGAGACATAGTGCAGGGGCAATGGGTGGGGGTACCATCCAATTGTATTAGGTGGTAGGGTATTGACACAAACGCTCTGGGTTTTAACCTATTGACCAACATCCTGTGTGGCTTGTTGGCGTACTCATAAAACCTCTGTGTAGACCATAGTATTGATTTGTATGTGTTGCTCATGTCCAGAGATTTGATACGTTTGTGCACCGCCACTACAACTGAGTCTTCATTCATTTGAAAAAATTCTGAGAGTTTACCTTGCAGGTCTATTTTAATGTTGGGAGTCCACAAGAATGTCTAATTTAAGCGCCAATAACACACTCTTGGTGTGGAGACCAACATGGCCAATTCTAGGATAATCGGGCCGTGGTCAGGAAACTACAATCAGGAGCACTGGGCTGTGACAAAAAAATGATTGAGTCTGCAGTATAATTTATGTGGGGGGGAGTAGAATGTATATTGTTTGAGGGTAGGGTGTCGCACCCTCCATGTATCATAGAGGTTATAGGATCTGACCAAATTTTTGAAGTGGACATTTTCTGAGCATGCAATGGTGGGGTGGACTGGAAAAGAGCGTATCTATCTCTATTTGGAGACATACATAGATTAAAATCCACTCCTATACTTGAAAAGGGTTGAGAATAGGATCACATTTTTTCAAAAACTCTTGTAAGGAATCCAATTTGACCTACATTTGAAGCATATACATTCGCTAGGGTAAAAGCTGTGTGTAAGTGAACACAGTTCAGGAGAATGAAACGACCTTGGGGGTCTAAAAATGAGGATGATACTTGAATGTACAAGAGCGTTTGATTAGGATTGCTACTCCGGCTTTCCCAGAGGGAACAGAGGCTACGAAAATTATGGGAAAATGCTTGGAGGCGAACTTAAAAGAACTACCAGATTTGAAATGGGTCTCCTGAACCATGATCACGTCGGCTCCTGAGGATCTGAAATCCTGTAGAGCCAGCCAGCATTTTTGTAAGGAATTTAGACCCTTTACATTACAAGAATAGATTTTTAAAGCCATAATGGTAAATGATTAAAACATTGCATTCGATACCTTGGTAACAAAAAATATACGAGACCTTGGTGTATAGATCTTTAACCCAATGGAAGAAAACCCGGTAGGGGTCAATTCAGTACTGTATTGCATGTTGGCTCCATAGCTCACATAGAAAACAGTTAATCGAGAGTCTGTTGATGAAAAAAGGAAAAACCAAGAAACAAAAATCATAGTAAAACACATAACATTTTTTGAGAAGCCTGAGGTATAAAGAACCCTCAGGAGTCCAGGGTAGCCGCCTCTGGTTATGAAGAGGTGCGTGGCCTGACGCTTGGTCAGATCCAGAATCAGCATCCACAGAGTGGAGGGGGTGGTCCTGTCGCTTCTGAGAAAAAACAAATGCATATTGAACCGAACATTTGAAGTCTCAGGTTGGAGATCTAGAGGGGGGAGGCCGCTGGGGGGTAGAAGAGGGCTTTTTGTGATCTCTGTCGCACTGGTGTCCAAATCTTGGCAGGTGTCAAGAGGGATCTCGTGATCATAGGAGGAAGCTGGAGCTCTTCTGGTATAGGCGGAGACCTAAGTTGCACAGGAAAGATTCACTTTCTGGAAGATCCCTTATGGAATACTGAATGCCATCTTTAGAGGCCGACAGATGGAAGGGAAAGCCCCAACGGTATGCCACATGATATTTTTGTAGATGCATAGTGATCGGGCGTAAGTTGCATCTTTTAACCAGAGTGATGGATGAAAGATGAAAAAATTTGGATTTTGTTCCCTTTGTAATCTATGCGTGATTTATTGCGTGTAGCCACCGTCAGAGCTTCTTTGCTTTCGTAGAAATGGAAGCAAACTATTATGTCCCTCCCCTGACGTTAGGGAGTGGTTTTGGTGCCAGTGACCTGTGGGCTCTGTCTAAACACTAGTCTATGTCCGGGATATGTGGGGCCAAAGTGACGAATAGACCCAGAAGGAACGGGTGGATCTCTTTGTCGCTGACAGTCTCAGGAACTCCGCGGATCCTCAGGTTTTGTCGGTGTTCTCTATTTTCTAGGTCTTCTTGTTGGAGCTGAAGCTAAGAAACCATGTGTTTGAGGGCAGCATTGTCTTCTTCTAAGACATGTACTTATTGCACCAGTTCATCAAATTTATTTTCCAGGGTGTCAGTACGCTCCCCTAGTTTGTCAATATCCCCTCTGAGTTCCTGGGCAATTTTCCTGACTTCTTTAGCAATGTTATGTGTCAAGTTTTGCAATAGGGTCTGAAGTTTTAAGTCTAGGACCTCTACCATAACCATTGCAGCGGGTACAGGAGGAGAAGGGTTTTGGGTTAGCTGTGACATACCATCTGCGGTTGCGAGGAGGTCTGCGGAGTCTGGCAGTTCAGCCGTGTTACTCAAGGCTGGGGACTGTGGCCTAAGCAGGTAACGTTCCATGGGGTGTAAAGACTGGGGCTGTGATGGCGGATTGAACCCTCTATAGAAATGTTTCTGGAATCCTATCTTGCCCATAAGATATGTATGCTGTTAGGATCATGACTGTTGGGGCCCCTGTTGCTGAAGACACTTATGTTGCTGAGCAGGGGCCAAAGAGCAAGAGACGGGGACTGAGGTCACATATTCACATGTCAGATAGCATATAGGATTTCCACAGATCTATCTGTAGGCCCTTGCCCCAATGAGGCGGTTGTAGTGCTGCAAATGTCTGTGGGCTACAATAGTGTGGCCACCAGGAGTGCTGAGGGTGTGCCAATATGGCCGCCAAATGGAAACTGTGCCAAACATTCCTGGGCCCTTTAATAGGAGCAAATTTTGAGAGCCTTAGGGGGGGTGTTCTGGCACTAGTTAGTGTGTTTGCGATGGGCACCCCTGAAAGAAAGCAGCTGGGCCTTGGCCGTGGGTAAAAGGTGTAGTAAGATGGTGGCCGCTATAGGCCTCCGGAGGCCGCATTGGAGCCCCTGGCTCACGTAGCCACTGGGCTCCCGTCTGCTTCGGCAGCTGGTCAGCGGGGCTATGGGGCACCTTGGAGGGGGAATCCGAGCCGCCGGGATGCCCTTTTCTAGCTTCTCCGGTCCGGATGTCAGGGTGGCTGGATAGGATGACAGGAAATGAGGGTTTAGGGACATGGCTTTGCGGCCTAAGTTTTGGGGGCCAGGAATACTCTTACCAGCGACACCCGGGCCACACGATAATCAGGCAGAGCAGCAGCGGGGAGTCTGAGGAGTGAGGTGGGGGTGATTTTGGTCCTCACTCGTCCTTAGAGTAGAAGGATTCCCTCAGATTGTAGAACAGGTCCCAGAGCTTCTCTAGAATGTGTCCGCCGCTGTTCGCGCCCGGACACCCCCCCCCCCCCCCCGATATATTGATCTTTGTGTAGGAAAATCTCTGTTCTGCAGGGTTTTCAATCACTTTGCCTAATGGAGGAACACACCTGTAAATCTCACGAATATGTGCTTAAATGTAGGCAGTATTGCATATATCAAATGTGCATTATTGTATATGCATGAGAGTAAAATGCCCTTAGTCTGATTTTAGTATTTTGTTTGAGTCTAGCATAATACTGCATGAACACTTAATGTTGTAAATACTTTTGTTCCCATTCAGACTAGTCATTTAGTTCCCTGGGCTGTAGACAAGTATAATTTGGCATTATACATATATTAGCTACTGTACTGATCTCTAGTAAGAAAATGTTATACAATAGTATCCCCACATAACATATTCTTATACAGTAATCAGTCTGGCTTTTATTAATATTGAACTGCTTCTTTCTGAAGCTTTCAAGAACATGCAGCACTAAGAATATGTAAGAGCTTGAAAGAAGGAAATGGAGAGCTTCAACCTTGAGTGCAAATGGACTTTAGTGATACTGTATTTCAGACAAGATTTTTTTTTTATATATATTTATCCAGACTGACAATTTCACAGCACTTATAGAGGGGTTTAAAAGTCATTTCCATGGTTATGTTCACACCTTCCTAGCTGCAAAAATCAGCGTTGTTGTTTATAGTAGTCATGTAGTAAGGCCCTTTGGAAAAAAAAACATCTTGAAAAATGTACCCCAAAAGTGTTCTTAAAGTCTTAAAGCAAAATAGCAAAAGCTGCATTGCATCTGCATGTTTTGAGCTATACAAATAAACATTTTTTTTTTTTTTGCTCTGTCTATGATTAGTCATTATATATATGTATGTGTGTATATATATATATATATATATATATATATATGGTTCATTATGACTATATTTTGGCAGCTTGAGCCATGATGCAGTTTATAGTATGTAACAGCATGGCATTTTGACATGCATAACTATATAGTTCTTGACAACTTTCCCTTTGTTAGTAATCTGCCATCCTAGTATATGATCCTCATATCAATTTTTAATTTTATGTCAAAAGCAGGGTTACAGTAAATGAGTTCAAGCTAATACATATTCATTTGGCATATACAAGATGGCATATCCACAATTGTATCTATTGTATTTAGACAGCACATAAAGCAATGTCAATGATTATTGTAAAGGTGAGTAATAGTACCAATAAAGGTAGCGCAGGTTTTATTGTATAAACAGAGGTAGGGTTGAGTGTGGATGAGGGAGATTAATGGTAGGCTTCCTGGACTGAGGTGAAGGTAACATCAGAGTATAATGGGATATGAACCTTAAAAGGAAGCAGGCAGTGGAGGTAACCGGTACCCCTCCCAGCAGACCAGTCCAGAAATAGGAAGAGAAATTAACAGAAAAAAAGAACAGAAATTGGGAAGTAGGTGACATGGATGTCAAGAGGAGAAGGGGATAGGAAAGCAGTAAAGAGGTCAGAGGATCATTGTAGATGAATTTGTTGATAGTCACCTGTGGTTTTGTTTTCAGTCCAAGAAAACCAAGTATTGCAAAATTGTGTTTGTGTCTTTGAAGGAGCTTGTTAGGTCTTCCATTAGCATGATATCATTTATTTTTTTGAACCAGGGATTTAGTGTGGGTAAAATTAGCTTGTTTACACACTGAAGCAATGCAGTCACAAGGCCACATTCCCCATATGGATTAAGACCAAGGCTGCATTCACCATATGGATTTAGGCTCCTTTCCCACAGGCCCCTGCCCGCTCTGCTCTATGAGCTTCCGGATGAACTGGCTGTCAATTTATACCCGGCTGCCCTCCGATACGGCAAGCCGGAGGGGAATAGATCCCTTTTTTTTTGTACTGGATCAGACCCAGAGGTAACCGGATGTAAACGGCCACAAGTCTATTTGCATCTGGTGCTCCACAAAGGAGAATGGAGGGCCGATTGGGTCCAGGTGAAAAATGGACAGCCAGACATGATTGGATCTCTCATGTGAAAGGAGCCCAAGACTGAACTGTGGGGATGGTTTGGGAGACAGGTTGGCCTCATGACTGGGTGAACTTTGAGGACTGTGAGTCACAACATGGGCATTTATCTAAAGGGGTTGTTGTGCAAGATCTCTCTATATTGACCCAAAGGTTTGTTGGTGTCTACATCAGTCAATGGTTCTACTTAGATAGGTTGCAACATAGTACAATTTAATGTCTGGTAAGGAATTACCATCATTTGGTCTTGGGGCGATGTAGGACGGAGTGATTATATTTGTCTGGCTTGTTGGCCCAGATGTAATTAGAAATGGTCGATTGGAGTGTCTTAAAAAAGGAGCTATGGGTAGAGTAATAAGTAGAGGAGTTGTGGCAAAATATTTTGCTTAACCACTTCCCAACCGCCGTATGCAAAATGACGGCCGGGAAGTAGCTTAGTTATCCTGACTGGACGTCATATGACGTCCTCAGGATAACAAGCCACCACGCACCCGGGGGGCGCGCATCGTGGCGATCGGTGGTGTGGGAGGTCAGTCTGACCCCCCGCAATACCGATCTCGGTAAAGTGCTTCCATCCGAAGCACTTTACCATGTGATCAGCCGTGACCAATCACGGCTGGTCACAGTGTAACACAGGAAAGCCGTTTATCGGCTTTCCTGTACTCAGGTCTGCAGACCTGAGGAGTGGAAAGCCGATCGGCTGCTCTCCTGACAGGGAAGGTTTGTGCTGATGATTTATCAGCACAGCCCTCCCTCGGATCGCCACCCTAGACCACCAGGGAGCCTGCCCAGGGACCACCAGGGATGTGCCCACCCAGGACCACCAGGGAGCCGACCAGGGACCACTAGGGAGCCGATCTGGACCACCAGGGAGACCCCCCTAGACCACCAGGTAAGAGACATAGTGCCCAATGTGGATGGCACTCAGTGCCACCTTCAGATGCCACCCTAGACCACCAGGGAATGAGCCCCTATCAGTGCTTACCAGTGCCCTTATCAATGCATACCAGTGCTTTCCTGTGTTACACTGTGACCAGCCGTGATTGATCACGGCTGATCACACGGTAAAGTGCTTCGGATGGAAGCACTTTACCGAGATCGGTATTGCGGGGGGTCAGACTGACCACCGATCGCTGCGATGCGCGCCCTCCCGGGCGTGTGGTGGCTTGTTATCCTGAGGACGTCATATGACGTCCAGTCAGGATAACTAAGCCACTTCCCGGCCGTCATTTTGCATACGGTGGTCGGGAAGTGGTTAAATATCTATAGAGCTGGCCACACTGCAATGCTTTCATTTGTCCCTTGTCTTTGACAAAATGATGGCCTGTTTACCTCTAGTGCCCCTGTTCTGTTTTTTTTTTTTTAAGTGAGAATTTTGCTCTGCCTAGTCACCCATTATTTATTACCTCCTGATTGCTAATTTGGAATGCACCCAACCCCCATCCCTATCAGTATAAATTTAATCACCTTTAGGGGGGCATTTGCAGGGGGTTTGCATTTGCAGCAGGGGCTTATTCTCAAAGTGGGGCTATTCTATAAGTGAAAGCACTTCTGACTCTGCACAAAGCGAATGAACACAAGAAAATACTTTGAATAACACCACATAAACTACAGGTGACCTTGTTTTCCTCTTTAGCTCTTTCTCCTCCTAACATGCACTCTACCACTCCTTCTGACAAATCTGTCCTGCATCATTAAGCCAACTCTCCTTCGCCCCTCTTCTCTACCTCACAGCATATATATATCGCCCTCACTTCTATCCTCTCCTTATTACTGCACTCACCAACTCATGCTAATTCTGAATCCACACGCACAAAAATACTCCAGGACACTAGAGCATGTCACTTCATATAAATTGCACTCCTACATTACCATCCCTCACCATTCTGCTTCTCCTAACCTCTGCAGATATATCCCTAAACCCTGGACCTCCATCATTTAACTATACTCAACGCACCCATTACCCTGCACCCTCCGATTGCAGCCACAATGCACGACTTCGGTCCAAAGCCATTACCGTTCATCTAACTTACTCAATCGCTATTTTTTCTAGTACCTCTCTCCGGTCAAACAATGTCTGACTCACCCGTAAGGTTTCCCGCGTTCTCTTTCCCTCAGGCTAAAACCCTTATTCTCTTTACCCTTATTCTAACCCACGTAACACCGACGTTAGCCTCCCACGTCCCATTACCCACGCAACTCATATCAATTTACTACCTCCAGGTCCCAAATCCCTATATAGACGTCTCCAATCCTCTTCGTCTTACCACTCCCTACCATTACATCCTCACGTTAAATATACTTCACTGTACGAGATCACAGGACCTCAT
>BLSH010414487.1:684512-732983 GCA_018402905.1 Glandirana rugosa | reverse complement strand
TTCTGCTTCTCCTAACCTCTGCAGATATATCCCTAAACCCTGGACCTCCATCATTTAACTATACTCAACGCACCCATTACCCTGCACCCTCCGATTGCAGCCACAATGCACCCAATCTTATTCCCATTTCTCTTATTCCCAAAATCGGACTCCCTTTCTCTTGCGCCCTTTGGAATGCCCACTCAGTCTGTAACAAACTGGCCTCTCTCCATGATCTTTTTTATCGCTAACTCATTCAATCTACTTGCCATTACCGAAACCTGGCTTCAGGAATCCGACACTGTGTCTTCTGCTCCTCTATCACTTGGTGGTCTTCTCTGGACTCACTTCCCCAGACCCAGTGGACACAAGGGAGGGGGTGTTGGAATCCTTCTAGCCCCACATAGCACCTTTCAGTTACTTCACCCACCCCCCTCTCTGTTTCTCTCCTCTTTTGAAGCACACTGCATTTGTCTTTTCTCCCCTGTTTCTCTAAGGGTAGCTGTAATCTACACCCCCCCCCGGACCGGTATCAACCTTTTTTGATGACTCCTCTGCTTGGCTACCCTACTTTCTCAGTCTAACCTCCCCCTTCAACCTGAAGCAATGAATACATGCTACTACTCACTCTGAAGGCAATACCCTTGAGCTGGTTTTCTCCCGCCTTTGTACTCCATGCAACCTCTCCAACTATCCATTCCCTCTCTCTGATCACTTCCTTATTAGTTTCACTCTCTCCCTCTCCTCCACCTCCTCTGCCTCCAACCGCCTAACAGCTACCCTTAGAAACCCACACCGTCTCAACCCTTCTCTTCTCTGCTGTGATACTGACCACCTCTATGACAAAATCGCACCCCTGTCCTGCACCGACCTAGCCAGCTCAGTCTACAACGGTTCACTTTTAACCTCCCTGGACACACTAGCCCCTCTCACTAATCACAGAATTAAGCCACGACCCCTTCAACCTTGGCAAACAGATGACACTAGAAGTCTGAAAAAACATAGCCGTGCTCTTGAGCGCCTATGGCGTAAGACTAAATCTCAAAAAGATTTCAACCAGTATAAATCTGCCCTCCAAAAATACAATTCCTGCCTCCACACTGCCAATCAGACCTATTTTATTACTCTCATTAACAACTCATCATCTCGTCCTCGTCAACTCTTCTCTACCTTCAACTCTCTACTTCGTCCTCCTCTGCCTCCACCCACTACTTCACTCACTGCCCAGGAGATCGCCAATCACTTCAAACTGAAGATTGAAACAACTTGTGAAGAGATCTCTGCTGTTCAGATACCTTTCACACTTCATGCCTACAGGTACACTCACCACTTCCCTCATTCAACCCCACCACTTTAGATGAGGTTGCTAAACTACTTGCTAACGTCAAACTAACCACCTGCCCGCTGGATCATGTCCCCTTACAAATACTATGTTCACCCTCTGACTCAATTCTACACTCTTTAACCCACATTTTCAATCTCTCCCTCTCTTCTGGCATCTTCCCCAACTCTCTAAAACATGAATTAGTCAGCCCCATACTTAAAAAGCCTTCACTGGACCCAACCAATCCTAACAACCTACGCGCCATCTCCTTGCTCCCCTTTTTATCCAAACTCCTTGAACATCTTGTCTACAACCGACTGCACAACCACCTTGCGGAGTATAGCCTTCTTGATCCCCTTCAGTCTGGATTTCGTCCTCAACACTCCACAGAAACTGCTCTTTTAAAACTAACAAACGATCCACTAACAGCCAAAACCAATGGACACTCCTGCTCTTGGACCTTTCTGCTGCCTTTGATATGGTTGACCACCCCCTCCTCCTCCAAAAACTCCATGCCACTGGTCTCTGTGACTGTACTCTTTGATGGTTCTCTCCCTACTTATCTAATCGCACCTTTAGCGTTACTTACAACTCTACTTCCTCCTTTCCTCTTCCTTTCTCCATTGGGGGTCCCCCGAGGTTCTGTTTTTGGGTCGCTCCTATTTTCAATCTACACCTCCTCCCTGGGTCTGCTGATAGCCCCCCATGGCTTCCAATACCATCGGTATGCTGATGACACTCAAATCTATCTCTCTACCCCTCAGCTCACTCCCTCAGTCACCTCACGTATCACTAATTTACTAAAAGATATATCGGTCTGGATGCCACACCACTTCCTCAAACGTAATCTATCCAAAACCAAACGTATCATTTTTCCTCCACCACGTGCCCCTTCCCCCAATCTCTCTGTCATCATCGATGGCACAACTATCAGCCTATCCCCACATGCCAAGGTCCTAGGCATAGTCCTGGACTCTGAACCCTCCTTTAAGCCCCACATCCAATCACTGTCCAAATCCTGCCACCTCAAGCTCCGCAACATCTCAAAAATACGCTCCTTTCTAACCAATGACACAACAAAGCTCTAAATTCACTCTCTGGTCACCTCGACTACTGCAACTCCCTTCTCAATGGCTTACCTCTACACAGGCTATCCCCCTTCAATCCATCATGAATTCTGCTGTCAGACTCACCCACCTTACCAATCGCTCTGTGTCTGCTACTCCCCTCTGTCAATCCCTCCACTGGCTCCCACTCACCCAACAAATTAAATTCAAAATACTCACAACAACCTACAAAGCCATCCACAATTTAGCCCCCAGCTACATCACCAGCCTAGTCTTGAAATACCAACCTAATCGTTCTCTTTGTTCCTCACAAGACCTCCTGCTCTCTAGCTCCCTAGTCACCCCCCCCTTTGCTCACCTCCAGGACTTTTCCAGAGCCTCTCCAATCCTATGGAACTTAACCCAACCTGTCCAAGTATCTCCTACTCTGCTAGCTTTTTGACTATCCCTGAAAACCCTCCTCTTCAGAGAAGCTTATTCTACCCACACCTAACAAATGTATTTTCATTTTCTTCATCAGTTCATCCCCCACAGTTATTACCTTTTGTTTCACTTGATCCTCCCTTCTAGATTGTAAGCTCTAACTAGTAGGGCCCTCTGATTCCTCCTGTACTGTATTGTAACTGTACTGTCTGCCCTCATATTGTAAAGCGCTGCGCAAACTGTTGGCGCTATATAAATCCTATAGAATAATAATGTTTTTCATAACATGTTACACCCATATTCGGGGTGTAACATGTTATGAATGCACCGGCTCCCGCTCCCCCACTGTGACAGCTAGCGGGGGGATCTTCTTCCCCCTCTACTAGCTATGAAAATTTATTTTTCCTGTCAGAATGTATTGGCTTCCTCGTATGATGTACAAGCAAGCCGATGCACTGACTGATCTGCAGGAGGACTGCATGGAATCACTGATATGCTGATTGCTGGTGCAATGCTTTACAGGCTACAGAAACAAAAAATAATAAATGGAATTTTTTTTCACCTGCAGAAAAATTGTGCATCTATGATTTTTGGTCAAAAGGTGAACTTTGTGTTGTCCCTTGCTTCTCTGTTGGACATGGTGGATAATGTTTTGGAGATATGGCAGGAGGCGTACGTGGAGGATTTGGAGACATTTTAGGGATTCAATGATTTGATTTATGTTAAGTTCTGTATCAGATCATTACTAGATCTTAAATCTGAAGGATTAAAGTAGAGGTCTGGTTGGATCCCTCTTTAATAGTAACATCCGAGGTAAAGTTGATTTCAAAGTATGTATTCAGTTTCCTCATAATGTCTCCCATATAGTGCCTTGAAAAAGTATTCACACCCCTTGAAATTTTCCACATTTTGTCATGTTGCAACGAAAAACATAAATGTATTTTATTGGGATTTTATGTGATCGAATAACACGAAGTGGCACACAATTGTGAAGTGCAAGGAAAACGATAATTGTTTTTCCAATTTTTTTTACAAATAAATATCTGAAAAGTGTGGCGTGCATTTACATTCAGCCCCCTGAGTCAATACTTTGTAGAACCACCGTTCGCTGCATTTACAGCTGCAAGCCTTTTTGTGTATGTCTCTACCAGCTGTGCACATCTAGAGAGTGAAATTTGTGCCCATCATTCTTTGCAAAATAGCTCAAGCTCTGTCAGATTGGATGCATTGAACAGCAGTCTTGCCACAGATTCTCAATTGGATTTAGGTCTGGATTTTGACTGTGCAATTCTAACACATGGATATGCTTTGATCTAACCATTCCATTGTAGCTCTGGCGTAGGGTTGTTGTCCTGCTGGAAGGTGAACCTCCGCCCTAGTCTCAAGTCTATTGTAGACTCTAACAGGTTTTCTTCTAAGATTGCCCTGTATTTGGCTCCATCCATCTTTACATGAACTCCAACCAGCTTCCATGTTCCTGCTGAAGAAAAGCATCCCCATAACATAGTGTTGCCACCACCATGTTTCACTGTGGGGACAGTGTGTTCTTGATGATGTGCAGTGTTAGTTTTCCACCACACATAACATTTTGCTTTTAGGCCAAATGTTCAATTTTGGTCTCACCTGACCAGAGCACCTTCTTTCACATGTTGGCCCCACATGGCTTCTTGCAAACTGCAAGCAGGACTTATAGCTTTCTTTCAACAATGGCTTACTTCTTGCCACTCTTCCATAAAGGCCAGATTTGTGAATGCACGACTAAAAGTTTCCTGTGGACAGATTCCCCCACCTGAGCTGTGGATCTCTGCAGCTCCCCCAGAGTTACCATGGGCCTCTTGGCTGCTTCTCTGATTAATGCTTTCCTTCCTCAGCCTGTCAGATTAGGTGGATGTCTTGGAGTTGTGCAATACTCTCCATTTTCGGATGATGGCTTGAACAGTGCTCTGTGAGATGTTCAAAGCTTGTGATATTTTTTTATAACCTAACCCTGCTTTAAACCTCTCCACAACTTTATCCCTGACCTTTCTGGTGTGTCCCTTGGCCTTCATGATACTGTTTGTTCACTAAGTTTCCCTAACAAACCTCTGAGGGCTTCACAGTACACAGACACAGAAAGCTGTATTTATACTTAGATTAAATTACACACAGGTGGACTCTATTTACTAATTAGGTAATTTCTGAAGGCAATTGGTTCCACTAGATTTTAGTTAGGGGTATCATGAGTAAAGGGGGCTGAATACAAGTGCATGCCACCACTTAGATATTTATATGTAAAATAATTTGAAAAGCATTTACCATTTTACTTCCACTTCACAATTATGTGCCACTTTGTGTTTGTCTATCACATGAAATCCCAGTATTTACGTTTTTGGCTGTAACGTGACAAAATGCGGAAAATGTCAAGGTATATGAATACTTTTTCAAGGCACTGTGACTTCAGTATCATTTAGTAAGGAGTCATTAAAGTGATTGTAAACCTCGGATATGAAATATGAATAAAGCATATCTCTCTATATTGTGTATTTGTCTCTTTTAAGTTCTCTATGTGTCAATGTTGTCTGCTGCTCATTTCCTCTGCTATCAGCATGAATCAATTTTGACAAGTTTTCCTGACACCAAGAGAAAAATAGTGATAGGGGAGAGAACTCCAGCAGATTGACAACCTCAGCCCTGTTCCCATGTGCTGTGTAAGGGGGGTGTGTCCCTTTGCTCCAATTAGCTCTTAGAGCTCTACTAACTGAGCACTGCAGAGTGTAACTTCAGCTCTCTCTCCCTTTTTTGTACAGCTTAGACAAGCTTTATAATTCAGCACTTTAAACGGATGTAGAAAAGACTGCAGATGTGTACAACTTGTGTAGGAGGATTTGCATCATCTCTGTGTATCATCTGAGGCCAGTCACTTCACAGGGTATATGTAAGGGTTTACAACCACTTAGTTTCCGATGCCAGGATTTGACCTCCTACAGTATGTCAAGGTCAATGAAAATAGGGAGCATGGTCAAAGAGGGTAATATATTATCTATATTTGTATTCGTGAACAAAAGGAAGGGGCTATGATAGACTAGAAAAAGGTCAATACGGGTATATTTTTTATGCGCTGGAGAGGAAAAAAGTGTAATTCTTAAGAGGTAGAGTGGTAAATGCACCACACATCTATGAGTTGATGTAGGTGTAAACATGTATGAGTTGTTTGAGAGCGGTATAGGAGAGTGTTATAGGAGATTCTGAAGGAAAGCTTGAAGGAGTCTAGGGTGGGATCCAGGATGCAATTAAAGTAACCTTCTAGAACTAGCAGCCCCTTTTTAAAATATTCCAAAGACCTAAGAGTGCAATCCAAAAATTTGAGTTGGTTTTGGTTTGGTAAGTACACATTGTCTAGAGCAGTGGTTCTCGATTTCTGTCCTCAGGACTCACTAATGCCTCGTACACATGGGTCGAAGATCGTCGTACGAACGACCGTTGTATTCTAAATTGACCATTAGTACACGTGATTAGAACAGCCGACGTACGACAGTCGTACAACAAAAGTTGTATAAGCAGACTAGAAAACGTGGTAGTACCAACAAGCGGTCGTACAACCGTTGTATCGTGTGCACAGAGAAGTTGATACAACAAGTTGTATTGTCCAAAACGCGCATGCTCAGGAGTCAGGAATGGCCGGACGCTAATTACATGCACCTGAACTTTCTCTCTATACGTTCATAACACATCACTACGTGCGGCTTGCTCGTACGATTGCTTAGTGCATGTCAGTACGCAAGATACAACAGCCAACATACGATTTGAGCCGTTCGGTCGCACGATTGTCGACCCGTGTGTACAAGGCTTAACAGGCCAGGCTTGCAAGATAACTGAAATACATTGCAGGTGATATCATTTTCTGCTCAGTGATTGTAGTATTCTAGTCTGCATCTCCCCAAGGTAATACTTAAAATCTGGCCTGTTAGGTCCTGAGGACAGGAGTTGAGAACCACTGGTCTAGAGTGACTATTTGAGAACTGACACTACTCTTAAGAAATATGGATCAGCCACGATGTGATTGTTATGTAGGGTTCCATGGGATAGAATTAGCAATAAATATACTGTCCCCTCAGGATTTTTTTTTTTTGTCTGGGGTACCATTATAATAAATAGTAGAGAAGAACAGGTTTCGCATGAGAGGTATTTCCACCATATAAAAATTAATTTCTTGAAGGAAGGCGATTTGATTTTTAGGTCTCTCTGGAGTGCTGTGTGAATCCTTCTGCATTTCTCATGCACAATCAAGGAAATCTATGGTCACAGCATACACTTTAATTTTATAACATCAGCAGTGTAAGAGCAATACACACAATACATATTTTTGACAATCCAATATAAGCTTACTGTCTATCTGCTGCCTATCTGCTGGCCAAGTCTTTTCTGGATTCCCTGCATGCTTTGCAGCTTCTCCTCTGCTGTTTACTTTCTTTTTGTTATTTATATATTCCATGGTACCTTGCTTCCTGCAAGCAGTGATTCCTTTAATGACTCTGCCTCCTGAAAGTCCTCCTCTTAGCACCTCTATAGTTCAGAAGGCAGGCTCTGTAAAATTTGTGACACAGTAGTGCCTATCAACAGGGAATAGTGAAGTGTCACAGAATTTAAGGAAGAACATGTGTAGGGATCTTTACAAAGTTTACTAATTTCAAGAATGTTCAGATTAATAGGAGCAGGATATAAATGATTGAAACACAATGTAAAAATTAATATATGATTTTACATTTTAACCACGGATATGCTTTAAGGCCATGAGCATTAAGAGGGGATGCATAGAGTGGCCATTTTGTGCATTGATGTAATACAGAGAATGTGTAATAATAAAGTATGTGTGGATAGGTAGGTTGAAAGCAGGGGTGGCCCATCCATTGTGGGCGCACGGGCACTGCCCTCCCCCATCCATGCTGCCGCCCTCCCTTTCCTATGGCGGGGGGTGTGTTTTTTCAAGCACTGATTAGAGCCAGAGGCTCTAATAGGCCACAGAGCATTGTGTCCGGAGCCCACCCAGGTGTGTTGCAACAGGGAATGAATATTCCCTGTTGCAACACTGATCCTCCTCACTGCCAATCGGGAATTGGGTCTGAAAGCCGTTCCCCTATTGGCTGAAAGTACCGGTGATCCTATTGGACACCTAGGAAGGAGGAGAGAAGAGTCATGGCATCTCTATGAGAGGAAATAGGAGCTGCTGCCTGGGACACAGCTTTCCACCCTTCGCCCACTGCCTGACTCGTCACTAAGATGTGGTAAGTGCCTGGCAGACGAGGCAGGGGGGTGCCGTTAAGTGCCATTTGCCGCCGGTGGGGTGCTAGAAAAGTCTATGCTGCTGGCCCGGGGTGGGGTTGGAGGCTTGCTGGATGAGTCTGTGCCGCTGGCTTGGGGGGTGCTGGAAGAGTCTGTGCCACTGGACCGGGGGGGGTTGATTGCCCCCCCCCCCCCCCGCAGAAAAAAAAGAGCCGCAACCTGACTTGACCATTTTACATTATTCATTAGGGTGTCCTTACTGGGCCCAGTGTTTGCAAGCAAGTGGGAAAATGCAAGCCATGTAAAGGATTTAAAATCTCTGTTGGCCAGTTCATGCAAGTATCGGTATGTCTTATTCTTGCTGTGGGGAGTGCACTGGCCCTGTATTGTAAGCGATATCAAAGTTATGTGTACACAATTGGCTGAAGGAATGTTTATCATACTCGAAAGTCCCTAATTTTTCAGCCTCCTATTTACATAGTAAAAACACCATTAGGTGATTTCTGCAAAGATATTTACACAGATAAACACATTATTTTTCCTTTGGCCAACATAGCTTTAGGAGCACTTTCACACTGAGGCAGTTTTCAGAAGTCTTAGCGCTAGAAATAGTGCCTGTAAAGTGTCTGAAAACTGCCTCCAATGCCATCCCAGTGTGAAAACCCGAGTGCTTTCTCACTGGGCAGTGCACTTGCGGGATGTTAGAAAAAGTCCTGCAAGCAGCATCTTTGGGGCGGTTTGGGAACGGTGTATACATCGCTCCAAAACCGCCCCTGCCCATTGGAATGAATGGGCAGCGCTTCCGAAGCGCCGCAACACGGGTGCTTTGAAACCCTTGGGGGTTAATAGCTGCTAAAGTGAGCACCGCTTTACTGCTAACGCTTGGGCGGCCCCAGTGTGAGAGTACCCTAAAGTAACTGCTACTTTTCATTACATGGTGCTAAATTATTTTGGTATTATGTTAGAGAGTTTTTCTGTAAAATTAGGGGGTTGAGAACTGCAAACTTAGTTTGCTTAAATGAATGTTCATAGATATCAAGGACTCTGATATGATACACATGCATTCCCCAACTTGCAAGTATACATCATTGATAAAGTTAACTAGTATCAAACAGATCTCACAGAGAGCAACAGGTGATGGGGTACACCCAGGGGGAAAAAAAGGCTTGTGCCATTTAAAAGGTAGCTATGGGCATTCTTTCATCTACCATACAGAATTGATCCAGCATATTTTATTATCACTGTGAGGAATAGCTACTGATCACCCATTGTGGTTCTAAAACCCAACTTTGTACTATAGTGTCCATCAATAAAAAGTGATCTATAAATGTAGGACAGGCAGATACATGAAAAGTCCGCCTCCACCATTCATAGATCATGTTTCACTAATGGAAGCTTTAGTACAGCTTCTACACTGAGAACTGATCGATCAAAAACGGTTTTCACTCTGTATTCAGGGAGCAGTGTGTTTGCATTCCACCCTTCCAGTGCTTATTGGAGTGCCAGACTTTGGAGGGGGTGGAAGTAAATGGCTCAGTCTCCCAGTGGCTCACTGCGAGGCTGAGCCAGCTCCTGATCCAGTGAGGATATTCCTAGAACCTGACTGGCTGAGTGATGGAGTGCAGAACGAAGCGCACTCCTGTGATCCATAGAAGTAGGGCCAAAAGAGCTTTTGAACATTACATACCTTCAGTGGGATGTGTCCCTTGTGCTGTTGTGTCCTATTTTTGCCAAAATCTTCCTACAATGTCCCACCCCAAACACCATTCTCTTTGGGTATGGCCATCCTTTTTGCCCAGCTCCTTCAATCATAGAAGCAAGTACTACAGCTTCCTTGAATGATAAAGGGTCTATGAATGGGAGAACAGGTGGATGATTGAAAGGTCTGCCCCCTTCATTCATACATGTTGCATTCACGGAAGCTATAGTAACTACTTCTATGAATGGAGAAGATGGGCAGAAAAGGCGAGCACAGTTGGGCACTCTTTGATGAGTGCCTGTCACAACCCTTAAGTTGTAATAATGTCCACCGCACTGAACAATTATGGTGGTGGGGGGCATCGGAGGAGGAAGATTTTGGCAATCGGACGACACAGGAGCACAAGGAACAAATCGCACTGAAGGTAAGTAATGTCCCTTGTGCTGCTTAATTATTATTATTTTTTGTGTTTGTTTTAAACCAGCTTAGGTATTAAAGCTATGTAAATAATAAATACATTTTGTATATTTATGTTTGGTATAGATTGCTAATGTTGTTGCATTTCTTCATCCAGGGAACACAAATTTATGATGCAAAAAGAGGATCGTTTGTTGACCTGGGAATTCTTGATGTAATGCAAATCTTTGGGCGCGCTGGAAGGCCACAATTCGATAAGTTTGGAGAGGGTACCATTATTACAACTCATGACAAGCTCAGTCATTACCTAACACTTCTCACCCAGCAAAATCCAATTGAGAGCCAGTTTCTTGAAAGTTTTGCTGATAATTTGAATGCTGAGGTAAATATGTCTGCATATATTGTTTTGTTTGTCAACAAACTGTTTTATTGTATAGGGTATTCTCAGTCAGTGGTATGTGTGCCCCAAGGTTACTTGGTACAAACTATTTTTAGTATTGTGTATTCTCTATATGAAACATGCCAAACAACAGACCCAATAGTAGTGGTATAAAGACACAAGGATTTATTAGGAAACAAACTTTCATACAGTTAGGAGGTACTGCATAGTTGCCAATATTTCAAAAACGTTTCCAGGGAAACTTCTCTTTGCTGTGTGCCCAGCAAGCCATTGTAGGCAGAGTGTGTACTTTAAATAGGGGTGGGGCGTTAATCTAAAATGGGTGTGGTTCTACAAGAAGCATATTGCTAACCTATTTATTTATTTATTACAGGCATATACTGTATATAGTGCCGAAAATGTATGCAGTGCTTTACATACCGTATATAACAATTTATTTTTAAAATACTGAATACATAGGAAGATGTCTCTTAATAAGAACAGAAACCTAGCCAAGAAGGTCTTGTTCAGGGGGACACCAGGGGACAGTGCAGGATGGCAAAGTATAGGGGCGCACCATGGCACAGTACTGGGGGTTCTGGAGTGAAAGTACTGGGGGGTCAGAAGGGCAAAGTATAGAGAGGCACTAAGGGAACAGTACTAAAGGTCAAGAGAGCAAAGTACAGGAGGAGCAACAGTCTTTGATACAGAAGTGGTTTCCTCCGCATGCAGACTGGCACAGGGAAGTTGCTGTGACAGATCTACTTGTTTCTGATGTGCTAGTTCTCACCAGCTTTCCCCTCCAGTCCATCTCAAATGATTTCACACACAGGCACCTGGGATGGAAGGGAGAGGAGGGCTGGTGCAGTACACTTCCTGTGGTGCTCTGTAGATGAATTTAAAGCACTTTAGGCTGAGGGTTGGCAAGGCAGGGAATCAAATGCAATCTACCTGTCACCTGCCCGTGACCGATGGGTAGTTCGCAATTGTTGGGTTGCAGACCCCCACTCTATAAACATATGCTAAGCTGCAGGAGCAAAATAGCAAAATCATTTCTGAAACCCCACCAGCGTACCCCTCTGAACACACTCCTCAAAACAGGAACTCAGCTTACACTCCCTTCTAGGTGGGGTCTCTGAATACTAGAAAGATAAGGGCGAAGGAATGATTAACCCATTTGCTGCCAGGCCTTGCGCTGCAGTTTTAAACTCAGGGGGCCAGACCATTATTTCCAATGTTTCCATTGTTTTTTTTTTTTTTTCACTTACAGCTTTCAAAGTTTGTTTAAGACCTCCCATATCATACATTATAGCCCTGTGCTGTAGAGTTCTGAAAATTCCCAGTGTGTTCCATTGGATGGCAGGGTCTAAAAGTAGATACTGCTCTAGGTGGTCCAACTATGTGATGAGGTTTCAAAAATCACTGTGAAAGGACCACCGCCACAGTCTCTGGGTGAAAACTCACAAAATTGTAGGACCTCACAGCATGAAAGAGGTCAAGATCCATCAGTGTATCAAACATGGCTGCAGCACAGGTATCATTGAACTTGGATCCTTTCTCCTTCCCATTTATTTAATAAAATACTTCCTGATCACAGTGAAGCTCAGAAAACAGGAAGCTTTACTGCTTTATTACCCTTTTATTAAAATGTATTCCATAAAATCACCACCCATAAGCCAGCATTAACTTAACTTACATCAAAACACTGTTGGAACACAAGCCAACAGAGCGTGACATTAGTATGCTATGCTACAGCCAGCGCATTTGGTCCTGTGGGAGATGTATACATTTATAAGATGTATTGTTTTTTTGCGAGCTGTTATAGAAACTTTCACTAGCACAGCCTGTTATGTGTTTGAGAGTTCTTTGTGCTGGCCCAGCCCCTCTGCCACTACCTTCACCTCCCTGAATAACTTAATGTAGCTGCTGAGCAAGGAGTCAGCTGGCTTTGCTGACATCACCTCCAAGATGGTGTTGCCCAGCTGCAGTCTCAGAGCTTTTAGCTGTCTACACAATGGAGGTTTTTACAGGTACATAACATGCAAAAAATATAGTAAACGCACATAAATTCTTATAGAAAGATTTTTGTTCAAATGAATGGTCTGCCAAAAGTGCCATTATAAGGAAAGGAAACATTCTTTCAAAGACAGCTATGGCACGTTTTGGATACAGAGACAACTAGTTTACAAGAAGTGTGAATGTCACCATGTACATCAAACTAGAACAACCATCTTGGGGGGAGAGTCTTGAATACCATCTGCCACTGAAATATAAACCAAGTTTAGCATCTTTAACCTGGTGAATTCACAACAGTTCACATCTTCAAACATGTAACTTATCAGATTAAAAGTAGCAGCTCATACTAAAAATTACTATCGCTAAATCTACTCGCAGCCGCATTCTAAGACTAACTTATTTAACCATGTAAAGCAAAAAAATTGCTATACATACGTTTTCTGAAGCTGCTTCGGTCCGGTCTCCAGCGGCGGCTGTGAAATGCCTGAAAAGTGACGCTACCTTTAGACTTACTATGGGGCTTCTGTTGTCAGCTGCTTCTTCTGCACGTGCCTACACACAGAAACCACCGCTGACAGCTCAGCATGGGAACGAACCGGAGCAGCTTCAGAAAAGGTATGTATACCAATTTCTTCTTTACAGGGCTACATAGGTTAATCTTAGAATGTTGCTGCGAGTAGATTTAGAGTTTGTTTTAAGCTGAACTTCTACTTTAAGTAATTAGAGCAGGGTGGTTTTACAAATGATCACCTCCTGTTACATTCTTGTCTTGGCACAATAAATGTTGATCGCATTATAGTGACTCAGATACGTGGGTGAATTTAAAAGTTGTAGGTTCCTGACAACTATTAGTATGTAGGAAGCCACTTAGATGACTGGAAAATGTCTTTAACAAGTCTATTTGAATTTGATTAATTTATATCAGCTTACCATGATGTGGATAAATGAAAACCGTAAATATGAAATTGCTACAATACAGATTTCAAGCTAGCAAAAGCTTTACTTATTTATAGACCAGTTACAGTCAATACAATGGTATATACCAGTGATGGCGAACCTTTTTGAGCCAGAGTGCCCAAGCTGCAGCACAAGACCAACTTATTTATTTCAAAGTGCCAACACGGAATTAAACCTACCAGCGGCAGAGGATGGGACTGATCGTGCCTGTGAATGAGCACTAAGGGACCAAAAACATATGATTCTGCCCAAAAAACCTATTGTGCTTTTTTAACCACTTCAATACCAGGCACTTAGAACACTGCCCAGGCCAATTTTCAGCTTTCAGTGCTGTTGCACTTTGAATGACAATTGCGCGGTTGTGCGATGATGTACCCAAACAACATTTTTATTATTTTGTTCCCACAAATAGAGCTTTCTTTTGGTGGTATTTGATCACCCTTGCTTTTTTTGCGCTACAAATAAAAAAAGACCAAAAATTTTGAAAAAAAAAAAAGTACATTTTCTCACTGACGGGCACTGATGAAGCAGTACAGATTGGCACTGGTGAGGTGGCACTGATGATGAGGCACATATATGCAGCACTGATGGGCACTCATAAGCAGCACTGATGGGCACAGATATGTGGCACTGATATGCGGCACTTATGGGCACTGATAGGTGGCACTGGGCGGTACTGGTGCAAATAGAGTTAAGGAATGTGTCACTCTTAGAATGCAGGGATCAGGAGTACTTTACATTCAGAATGCAGGGATCAGGAGTGTGTTGCGCTCAGAACTGGGATTTACAAAACAAACAAAATGTCCACGTGCATAAGCAAAATAACCCAATGTGATTAAAAGAAATGATTGAGTTGAGGCTGCTGCTCTCCCAAACTCGCAGATCAATGAGGCAAAACTAAAACGGACATGGGAAGAAAGCGCTGGACCACAGTATTAAAATGAAACCGGGCTTCTGATGAATGAAAATAAGAAATGTATTACATAAAGTAAGGAGAACCATGGAATACAGCAGCCTGGTTGCAGTCATACATGAATCATGGTGAAGGACCTACCCTCAAAGTACCTGGAGGCTGGGGCCGCATGGATGACAAGGAGGCTCCCGTGGGACACAGTTGAGCTCCTAGGCAAGATGTCACAGAAGCGCCACTGACAGGAGATCCTGACCAAGAATACGTGGATCCAAAGGCTTGTGTTATGGAACCACTGGTCGAGGGAGCTGTAGTGGTACCCCAGATTGCCGGGAACCGGCGGCCATCCTAGCCATGCTGGTCGCACAGGAGCTACGTCATGGCCTGGCGGAAATGGTGCAGAGAGGTCCGCGGGTTAAGGGCAAGCCCGAATGCTGGTACCAATGGAGGCGCCGATGCAAGCCCGCCCTACCGCCTGATTGCACTGATGTGTGGAAGGAAGCTGGCTCACCCATGCCTGCACCACCAGTGCAAGTAACTGCCTGTCTCGGGGATTCCCCCCTATCCTTGCGGTGCTGGCTCGATAAGCTTGAGTGATCACAGAGAGCTTGATTGCCAGCATAGAGGGCTCTGCGTGCCATAGGTTCGCCATCACTTGTATATATATTACCTTTGTGGAAAAATGTCTAGATTAGCTGTGGTTTACCAAAACCATAAGACAGATTTACAAATTGTATTACTAATTTTGTTATTGTACTATATTAAATAGATACACTACAGTTGCCCCTGCAGCCTAAAGGGGTAGTAGTATTCATCTGAGAGCCTCTGGCCTGCATGCTATCACTGTGTCCATGGGCATCGCCAGGGTGTGGCTATCGAGGCTACAGCCCTGGATCTAATCTCCATAGCCCCAAGTGTCGGGGTCCCTAACATGAGAGCAGGCGGCTTGACAGAGCCGCGGATAGCCTGAGGATGAGAATCGAGCGAGCAGGGCAGGCGAGCAGAAATGACATCCTCTCTCTGCCTGCCCTGCATCACTGCTCTTCCGCCCTCACAGCCTGGCCTCTGCAATGTCGGAGGTGTGGCGGGGAGCAGAGAGATGACACCATCTCTCACTGCCCCCCCACATCATCTCTCCACTGGGGGCACCTGTGATTTAAGGAGGGCCACTCTGCTGGGGGCACCTGTGATGTAAGGAGGCACTCCGCTGGGGGCACCTGTGATGTAAGGAGGGCCACTTTGCTGGGGGCACCTGTGATGTAAGGAGGAACTCTGCTGGGGGCACCTGTGGTGTAAAGAGGAACTCCATTGGCGGCACCTGTGATGTAAAGAGGAACTCTGCTGGGGGCACCTGTGATGTAAGGAGGAACTCCACTGGGGGCACCTGTGATGTAAAGAGGAACTCCACTGGGGGCATCTGTGATGTAAAGAGAGACTCCAATGGGGGCACCTGTGATGTAAAGAGGAACTCCGCTGGGGACACCTGTGATGTAAGGAGGGACTCCGCTGGGGGCACCTGTAATGTAAAGCGGAACTCCACTGGGGGGGGGCACCTGTGATGTGAGGAGGAACTCCGCTGGGGGCACCTCTGATGTAAAGAGGAACTCCGCTGGGGGCACCTGTGATGTAAAGAGGAACTCCGCTGGGGGCACCTGTGATGTAAAGAGGAACTCCGCTGGGGGCACCTGTGATGTACGGAGGCACTCCGCTGGGGCATCTGTGATGTAAAGTGGAACTCCGCTGGGGGCACCTGTGATGTAAGGAGGGACTCCGCTGGGGACACCTGTGATGTAAAGAGGGACTCTGCTGGGGGCAACTGTGATGTAAGGAGGGACTTTGCTGGGGGCACCTGATGGAAGGTGGGACTCTGCTGTGGAAACCTAATGGAAGGAGGAACTCCGCTGGGGGCACCTGATGGAAGGAGGGACTCCGCTGGGGACACCTGATGGCATCTGGTGGCAGGCGACAGTGGCAAGTGACACGCTCAGGGCTCCTACTGATTCTTCATTATGGTGAGTTGAATTATTTCATTTTATATTACAATACAATAATAAAAATAATGCACTTCAATCATCCTGACACCATACCAACCTTGGTGCCGGGGTGATTGAAGCTCCAACACCAGGTGTTTGGAGTATCTTTATCCACTGATTGTTAAACTTTCTGGAATACACATATTGCTATTGTGGTGTAGGATCTGGGCTTGCTGTCCCTCCACCCCTCTTTCTTTCCTTCCTTCTCTTCTCTCTCCTTCCCTATTATCTCTTTCTTTCTTCATTCCTCCATCCCTCGTTCATCTCATACTTGAGCCACACCCCTTAAGTCCTGCCCCCTTTAAGGCATGTCCACTATTTAGTTTAGACCACGCCCCATTTTTGCCAAGCATGCCGCATTTCTTCAGGCTGGAGCCCCTGTTTTTTTTTCCCACCTAGCAACGCCCCTGACTGTGTCATAAGTGACTTAATGATTTCATAGTCAGGAAACACCCTGATTGATCAATGCGGACCTGAACTGTCAGGTACAGCTGGGATTGGGAGCCATGGGCAGCACACAGTGAGGGCTTATCAGCTCTAATGGAAGGGACGGGTAAAAGGTATTTATTAACATATTGTCAGCTTGGGGCTTCATTCTGGGGAACAATCATATACAGCATGTAATCAGGAAGTGGCTTCTAAGAGTCGAGGAGCTCAGCAAATGCACAAATTATAAAAAAAAAAAAAAAAAAAAAAATTGAATTGTTCATTATAAACCGTGCTTTAGCAAACTAAATGTACTTACATTACATCTACTTAGATGTAACCCTCTGAATATCAGGTAAACATTTTCTTTTTACTGTATAGACAGCATGCTTTGATGTCAGAGAACACTCTGTATACAGATACAGTTTCCAAAAACTATCCTTCATAAGAGTATTTATGATAATGTTCTCATTTATGGGTACAGCATGTCAAACTTCCCAATGCCAAAATGGGCAACACAAATGGAAAGTTCAAAGAAGTACTTGCTTTGTTTGCAGCAAGATTCGGATCAGATGAATAAATGTATGGTATTTGTATTTCTTTCTTGCATTTTCTCAGCTTAATTCTGGCTTTCTCCCTCCCTAGTGCACAAAAAATTAATCTGTCATACGGCAGGACTTATTTTCACAGTTGTGATTTAGGTACACTCGGAAAGTAAAAATGCCAGCAGCTTTCTGCTCAAGTTAGAAACTGTCAGTTTGCAAGCTGGGTCCTGTGAATTAGCTTACATGCAAGCTTTTTACATTTGTATAAAACCTTCCTTTTATTGGTTTTCACCTAAGTTGTCTTCAGCGTTTGTGTGTAATCTTAAACAAACCAGTAGACTGCATATATTAAGAGTGGATACATTTTTAATACACAGAAGTGATTTTATTATGTAAGGTATTTGTGCCTAATATTTTGTTGCATTGTTTTGAAATTTGTACTTGTCAAGGAAACCACATGATGGCACCAACACCAGACACTGTCTAATAATTTGGATGACCACCAGATGGCATACTAAGACCATGTACTGTGTATACGTATATGTATAACATGTTGTAACTGTTCTATTTCTCTCTGCTGCTGTCGGTTTCACTCATTAAAAGCTGATTTGCTGGGAAAAGCACAGTGTATAATAATTTAGCAAATAGTACTATAGTCTATAGTTAGTTAAAAAAAAATAGTTAAAAAAAAAATGTATGGAATTGAATATGCACCTTAAATAACTGCAGGATGCCATTTCTTTTACTGAGGATGCATTAGGATCAACAGACTATAGTATTTTCTGTAGTACGTAGTAATCTAGTGTTAAATGTTAATAGCTTACTTCAGCTTGTAAGGGATAAATGGGGGTTAATTTAACCCTTTCATTGCATTTTATTTTACTATTTTGTATACAATGTACCTGTCTAAAGAATTTTATGTTTGCAAAGTAAAAACATGAGGTTGTGTCATAATTCTGCTTAGTTAATGTGTACTTGTCAGTTCAATGTTCATGTAAGAATTGTCCATTTTGCTGATGTAATTACTGTAAGGACAGTTCTGTGTTGGTAATGAGTGTTTTGCCAGTTAGGAATAGGAACATTTCTTGAAAAACTAAATGAAGGTAAATGGGGATTAAAAAGTGATTACCATTAATTTGCTATAAAGTGAATTTCTAGTAAAACTAGCTATTGTAGCACTGCTGATTTCTGCAGTTCTAACTTATAGAGACATAAGCCCAAAACTGTTATTTGCCAACACACAACAATTGCATGAAAGAAAGCATTGATCTGAACTTCAAAAACAGCAGTGATGTGACTTTTTTTTTTCTTTGGGTACATGTTGCATGCATGCTACCTTATCGATTGAAGCAAAAGCCCAACACACACCGTAGGATCCCTATGGAAGGGCAATATAGCGCAAATAAAATTGACCATAGAAGGAATGTAAACCAAGAACCCATTGAAAAAAAAAACAATGGTAGTTGGCTAGTTGCAAACTTTTAGTTGCATAATATCAAACCTATACTTCACATTTGTTCACGGGAGGACACAGACCAACCCCCACCTCTCACACTGTGGAACAACTCCATTATTAGTCTAGCATGTAGGAGTTAGAACATAGAGATGTCCTCTCTGAAACCCTAGATCTTATGATTTTTCTTCAAACGAGTCCCTGGGCTGTGTGACAGGCTGGATAATATAGATCCTGGTAGTCTCCCCAGATGCAGCCATCGAGCTCATGCAGTCCCTTGCCTATGTGCAGGTTTGTTGTGTTGGCCCAAGTTACTTTTGAGTAGCCTTTGGGATTTTTCAAAATACATTTAACAGGCCACTCAAATGTTTGAGCACTGTGCCCTTATCACAGGCCAGCACCACCTTGGCTTGGACAGTGGTTTGCTGCCAGTAACTCGGGTGGGTAACCGGGATTATTGATGCTATATTGTCATATGTTGGTTGCTTCCCTGCTCTTCTCCGTCACCTCTTTGCTCCTTTCTGTCCTCAGTGGGGAAAAATATATTTTTAGTTGGAGTTTGTGGCGGCTTCATGTTTACCCACGAAGGTGACTGCTTGGATGTGTGGGGCACTGATGCTTTAAGGCATTGTTAAAAATGCACAGACTCTTTAACCACTTCACATATGGATGTTTATATCTGCAGTGCCATTTATGAACACACTTGTGAATGACCATTATCTGAAATGTCAGTAGCTGACTCAGTTTAATGTACAGAGTTGATCTGAGCAGCTATAAATCTTGTGATCACTGTGATAATTTATCACTCCCTGTGTTTACATCTGAGAGCTCTCCCCTTCCTTTTCCAGCAGAGGTATGAGGTTTGGTTGGTCAGCCATTGGTTAGGACTGCTCGTAGAAGTGATGGAGAATCTTACAGTTGCCCTTGCTTCTACATTGTAGACAGGAGACTGCTGAAGAAGTTTAAAACAAGCTCAGGGCTGTTATAAGTTAAGTTTATTTAACCCTTTCAATGCCTTGATGTGTAGCATGCAAATAAATTAAAGTGAACCTGTAGTGTTTGGTGCATATAGTCTTTCTCTTGTTTTCAGAACACAAAATATTTATTTTTAGTCAGATAAATATAAATTGTTGCCTATGACTATTTTAATGCCACTTACAGTCAGCAGGGGGGCAAGCTTGAGGTTACCCTTTAGCAAAATGAAGTCTTGCTATGCCGTGAATTATCTATGTTATGAAACTCTCTGTATATTAGAATATTAAATTACACACACAGCTGAAAATCAGCAGCTCACACACCCTTTCTGTCCTGTATCAAATGTACTGTTTCAAATGCCGCTTTATGCATTGACATCTCCTTAGATCTAGTTAGTATGGACATTATGGTGAGCTGCTGACTTGGCGCCATTTGCAGGCAGCCTAACTCTTCAATAAGACAACAAAATCAAGTCCAATTAAATAATACTCCAGATAATTGCAGTATGGAATAGATTAGTTCAGTCTTTTGAAATGCAAGAAGACAATGACTTTCCTAAGCCTTGTTTCTGCAAAGTACCAACACCGACTGAGGGAATAAAAAAGAAATGGTGAGGATCTAGCTAGGATTAAACTATTTAGCATTAAACAGGTGGGAAGGATAGGGATAGATACCAATTCACATAAAACAATTTGCAGTGGCCTAAAATCACCACTAGATGTCGGCATACTACAGAACAATAAAATTCTGATAAAGTTCAATACAACACAGGAAAAAATATATATATAATTGGGACATGTAACAATCAGATACAGACCTTTATGACTTTCCCATTACACATAGACAACCAAAAGGAGAGCAGACAGTTCTTATTAGAAAAGAACTATAAAAAGTTTCACATGCATTCCATCTATTCTAGTGTGGTCCATGTACCTAACAAGTTATAGCAATAAAGAAGAGAAGCGAAAATTAATGCTCAGGTTCATATAATTTTTTTTTTCAGCATTCACTGCATGTCACCGCACTTCTATGTTCTATGTGTCTTTTACTTTGTAATCACTTAGATGAGGATGCGTTCACATTTTAGCAGTTTTCCATGCAGAAATCAAGATCATTTTAAATGGTTTACAGATTTTCCTACAACTGCATCCCAGTGAAATTAACTGTAGCACTACCCCCATAGGCGCCGCTTGTGAATATGGGTATCTCCCACCCTGCACAGCCAGGCACACAAATTTTCCACACGCTGTAGTTATAAATCAGACCTTGCAGCTTTGTTTTTGTATTTTATTAGGGGAGTTGAACTTGGATAGGGGATAGGGTTATTATTGGATGCCCATTTGATCACAGAAATAATTCTCTAGGGACACAACTATATACGCACAATATAAACACTTCTACCTCCAGCACAATCTTGCTTGTAGAACTACATCTCCCAGGACCAGCTAGCATTTAAAAGATGATCCAACCTAGATCCAGTTAGATCTGTAGCAGGTGCCTTTTGCAGGCCGGGACCCCAGGCCCCTTTTGGTTGTGTAGCAGAAAAGTCCCAGTGCTTAGCTGTTGGCCTGATCCCAGTACCACCTCTTCAAGCATTGCCAACCAGCGTAGCTGCAGCTGCCCCTTTCACTATTCCTCCTGGCTAAAACTTCACAGTCCTCCCAGACTGACTCTGCATCCATCCCAGACTGCTTGCACCCAGTCCCTTCAGGCACACTTTTCAGTCCTGACTGTGCACTCACTAGCCCACTGGCTGTCGTCCTTCCTGGAGATTTGACTGGCAGTGTTCTGCTGTCCTTTCCATGCTCCCATACCTCCTGTTTGGGATCCCCCTGTGTGTCTTGAAGAGGAGTCCCTTCTGCACCCCGACTAGGAGGCTACTTTCAAACACTCCATCTTCTACTTAAACTCCACTGCCCCAGCTGGGCTGCCCCCTGAGCATTTGTTTGGGGATTGGTCAGGGCCCTCAGAATACCCAAGGCTCCTCCTCCCCTCCACTCCCATCCTTCTGGAATCTTCTGCTAGTTTCCAGAAGTAGGGGGAGGTATCAGAGATGCTACCTGTGAGTCATACCAGCCTCCCTGGGTCACTCAACCCTGACCCAGAAAAACAACACAGGCTTGGCTTGCCAGCCAAGCCTGAACAATTTACCTACACTGTACAAAAACAAACTTGTCGACTAAACAGCATGATGGAAAATGTATGATCAGTCAATTTCAAATGTGTGGCATTACTGAAAGACATGATGTCTTAGGGTATAAATATTTCCTTTAGTATACTAGTTGGAAGTTAATAGCTGTGTTAATATGATACAGATATGACTATTAACCGGTTCCGGACCGGATCACATACATTTACTGCTGCAGTGGCTGGATAGCGCAAATCGGCGTCTATAAACAGCAGCTAGCGGGCAGGAGCGCGCCACCGGCAGTGCGCTATCGTGCCTGCTGCACTCTCCAGCAGTATGACCGTGGGTCGGCCGGACTCGATGTCCGCCGGCTACCCGTGATCGCCTGGCACAAAAGAAAAACATGGAACCGCTGATGTGAACACAGCGGTTCCCTGCTCTGTCAGGTGGCATGTAAGAGATCTACTGATCCCTGTCACTGGGATCAGTTAGATCTCTTATACCCCTGGAGCCCCCCAGCCCCCTCACAGTTAACCCCTAGATCGCCCCCTGCAGGTTAAGCTCTTCACTTCCAATGACATGTACACAGTAGTCAGTGGCTATTTAAATTTCTGATCGCCGTATAAATGTCATTGGTCCCAAAAAAGTGTCAAAAATGTCCGATATGTCCGCTGCAATATTGCAGTCTTGATAAAAATTTTGCAAAAAAAAAAAAATAATAATTTCTTACTTTTTGCTAAAACACAAATCCCAAAAAAAATATACAAAACCAAATGTATTCATCGGTTTTGGCAGATTTATATTCTTCCTCATTTTTGATAAAGAAAAAGCGCAATCGGCGGTTATTGATTGGTTTGCGCAAAAGTTTATAAACCATGAGAATTCATTTCTGGCGCTTTTACTTTTACTGGTAATGGTGGCGATCTGCGATTTTTATCGGGACTGCAATATTGGAGCGGACATGCCGGACATTTTTGACACTTTTTTGGGACCAATGACATTTATAGAGCGAACGGAAATTTAAATGTCTACTGATTACTGTATAAATGTCATTGGCAGTGAAGGGGTTAACCTGGGGGGCGCTCTAGAGGTTAACTGTGTACCCTGGGCGTGTTCTAACTGAGGGGGCTGGGCTGTCATGAGCATAAGAGATCTAACTGATCCCAGTGACAGGGATCAGTAGATCTCTGTCATGCTGCCTGACATCACGGGGAACTGCCATGTTTACATCGGTGGTTCCCCGTTTTTCAGCTGTGGCCAGCAATCACGGCTCCCCGGCGGACATCGGGTCCACCCGAGCCGCGGACACACTCCTGCAGAGTGCGGCGGGCATGAAAGCGTGCCGCCGCTGGTGCGCTCCCATCCGCTAGCCGCGCATGTGCGAGCCGCCGTTTATTGATGCCGATTTGAGAAACAGTGCCACTCTGCAGCAGTAAATGTACGCGAGCCAGTCGGGAACCGGGTAAAGCGGAACTTTACCCATAACTTTCATTCCACATTGAGCAAAGTCACTTGAACTCGGTGCCCTCATATTGTAGCCTTGTGGGCTTTCCAAAGTGCAGCAGGGGAAAAAAGAGGTCTATATTGTCAGAGAAAAAATCCTGAATATGTGATTGGAGTTGAAGGAAATATCTTGCGCTTTTTCAGAAGGGACTCCTTAAATCCCCATTTAAAGGCAGGCTTATTTAATGGGGCAAGCCTGAAATGCATCAAAAGTGAGCTATCGTCCAACCAGGGAGTTGTATGAATACCTATCTTGGCGACCAAGAGCAGTTGTTGAAGCAGCATAAAAAAATGATTGATTCTACAAATGCTATAGGGCAGGGGTGGCGAACAAGTTAGACACAAAGAGCCAAAATTTTAAACTGTGAGAGTCAGAGAGCCACACCACGCAGTGACCTGCCAAAACAGACAAACACTCACACAGAAGCGGCGCGAAGTGGCGCTCGAGGCGATCTCAAGGCGGCTTGCGAGGAGACTTCTATCATAGAAGTCAATGCAAGCTGCCTGAGATCGCCCTGAGAGAAACATGAAACTTGGCAAAGAGCCACAGTATATACAAAATATAATAAGAGGCAAAGAGCCGCATTCATTATGGCCGGGAGCCGCATGCGGCTCGAGAGCCGCGTGTTCGCCACCCCTGCTATAGGGGGTTTGAGATTAGAAGGTGAAAACCTTGAGCCATGCATGGGTGCACTCCCAAACATTGACCAAGCTATAGGATTGGAGGAGAGAGCACACTTTTACAAGGCATCATGAGTAAGTGTGTCTCATGGGGGAATATTGGCTGTCATGGTTTGAATGCAAAGCTGCATTGGAATCTCCCATCAGTAGCAGCGTCCCCTTCTTGTGTTAATCACTTTTAAAATATGAGAGAAAAATCTATCCTTAAACCGTGGGCATAATACATTACCAGGGTAACCTCATGGTCATGGAACCTACCTTAGAGAAGTATGTCCTAATGGGGTCCATTATCTTCAGTAAACAAAAAAAGGGCAGATTGCATCGGAAAGCTGTAAGAATACCTGAAATTGTGATGCACGATGGTAACATAAAAAGAAGGGTAATGATGGAATATTTAATAACCGCAGCAAATCGAGGAGTTTTTTGTGGATTTTCAAGCTTCAGCAGAATTCCATTTATTGCTAGAGTCCTATCACTCCCCACTGCTATCTTCTACTTCCCTCCCCTCCCTCGATCTCACAGTCCTGGCAGCAGCATCCTCCCAGCACTGATAGAGGAAGGACAACAAGTAAAGCACATGGTGTTATGCATTGGATGGAGAATGAGTCCAACCATGGTCATGTGCAGTGGCAAGCCGCACAACTTTCATAAACGGGTTGGGTACATGTGAGGTCCCAAAGTAATTAGCCTTGGGATTACTAAAGTACACACCCTTCTAAAACTAGACAAAGAATAGTCCTGGCACTAATAGAACATCAGTAGGCAATAACAAATAAATAGTTTCCCACAGGATCAACCCTGGCCCAAGAATGAGAACCTGGCCTCAGTAGAGTTTCAGGCAGAGCGGTGTGGTAGGGACTCAGAATGCTAACTGATGGCAGTCCAGAGGCGGAGAGCACAGGAAGTTATTAGGTGACAAGATTTCTGTATATATATATATATATATATATATATATAAAATATACATACACAGTATCTCACAAAAGTGAGTACACCCCTCACATTTTTGTAAATATTTTATTTATCGTTTCATGTGACAACACTGAAGAAAATGTAAAGTAGTGCGTGTACAGGTTTCCAATTAACAAGTTATAGTGTATGCAAACTTTAACAATAGATTTCCATTATTTGCTCTTTTAGTCTGAAATAGCAATACAGTTGTGCTTATAAGGTTACATACCCTGGCAGAATTTATGATTTCTTGTCCATTTTTCAGAGAATATGAATGATAACACAAAACATTTATTTCACTCATGGTTAGTGTTTGGCTCAAGCCATTTATTATCAATCAACTGTGTTTACTCTTTTTAAATCATGACAACATAAACTACCCAAATGACCTGTCTTATACAGTTCAACTACCTTTTCCTGCAGATCCTTTGGCAATTATTTGCTTTCCCCATGACTCAGAATCCAGAAATGTCAGTGCAGCACTGAATGAAAGATGCAAGGATCTGTCAGAGTCCAGAAACTCATTGACCTTTTATACAAACACACTAATTACAAGCAAACAGATCACAGGTGAGGATGGTTACCTTTAATAGCCATTCAAACCCATTTATGTCAACTTGTGTGCATGTTATCAGGCCAAAATCACCAGGGTATGTAAACTTTTGATCAGGATCATTTGGGTAGTTTCTGTTGTCATTATGATTTAAAAAGAGTAAACGCAGTTGATTGATAATAAATGGCTTCAGCCAAACACTAAACATGAGTGAAAGTTTTTGTGTTTTCATATTTTCAGAACATTTTGTGTTTTTAAAAATTAATATTCTCTAAAAAATGGCCAAGAAAATCATAAATTCTGCCAGGGTATGTAAACTTATGAGCACAACTGTATATATAAATATACCTCTGAAATCATTTTAATACATGTAATATATGTATTCAACAAGACTTTTTTTTTTCTTGTTGAACGCATAAATTAAAATGATTTCTGTGGTATATTTAACAGACTGAAAAGGAGCAAATAACGGAAATCTACTGTTAAAGTTTAGATACACTTTAAATTGTTAATGGAAAGTATTTTATTTTATCTGTATTAACATATAATGAAATTATTTAAACACTGACTGGTAGTCAAAAAAAAAAGTAAAACTATTATGTGGTTGAATCTTATGTTTCCATGGAAAATCTAAGTTATGTATTTTGATGATTAGTTATTTTAATAGTCTTATTTTAGTATGCTATGAAATTGCTTTTGGAAGACCTCTAGAGCCCTGGATGCCTTTTTATGCAACTTTGAGCCAGCCCCTTTGGTCAAGAACATGGGCCATCTACCTCCCAGCCTAGCTGTTGGTCATTGAGGCCGTTTACTATAGTAAATGGCCAATAGTGAAAGGGCTCTTGACCAGAGAACCTATTTGAGATTTGCATAATGGAGCATCTTATGTTTCAGGGTAAGGAGTCATATGCAAAGTATGCATGTAGGCACCTCTAAATGGTATCCTATGGTATGGTTCAAACTCTCCAAATATCTGTTCAATTGTGCCTTTAAAGATGCTAGCCCTCAGAAATGGTTGCTTAGCATGGGAAAAAAACAGAGCTCACATAGCGTAATCCTGTTTCAAGCTTGTTTATTGCCACACAAAGCCCCACGTAAAACCACACTTACAAACTTCAATCCAAACATTTGCATTCACCGATCTGGCGTGTAGGTACTGTCAGCTCCCTTACAAGCCAGCTGATCCGTCTGGTAACCTCTCTTCTTCGGTGGAATGCACACGTCTCGTATTGCTAACCAGTTTCCCTATAGTCATGCACTGACGCGTTTCGACTTCCAACTTCAACTGAGGGCTTTGTGTGGCAATAAACAATCTTGAAACAGGATTACGCTATGCGAGCTCTGTTTTTCTCCCACTCCCATCTTTAAAGGCGCACTTGAACAGATGTTCGATGAGTTTGAACCCCTTGGGTAGTGGGAAGCACGAGTTGAGAATCCCTTACCTTGGTGAATGGTGTATCATTACTTGCTTATAAAGGACTCTTTGAAAGGACTTGAACTGTTCAACTCACGAGGTGTTCTTACATATATATATATTAGACGTCAAAGACTAAATAGCGCTGCTTGTTCGGCATTTCTGTATCTTACAATAAGTTTATCAACAGATGGTGAATTTTGTGTTGTAAAACGATGTCGTTATAATAATTAAACAAAAGACTCAATATAGAGATTGCTACATAGTACCAATTGTGATTACACATTAAGCCCTCATTCACACCAGTGCGACTTGTCATGCGATTTGACAGTTCCAAATCCCATGACAAGTGGCACCCTATTGTTGGCAATGGAACTGTTCAAATCAGTATGACTCCGACTTTGCAGTGGTGCACTGATTTGAAAAAAGGTTCCTGCACTATTCTTTTCAGGTGTGACTTGCATAAACATCTGTACATGAAGTGACACAGATGTCAGCCAAGTTGCACCTGAAATTGCGCTTCAAGTAAAGTAGCTCTAATTTTGATGCTGAGAATTTTTCAATAGGTTGTACACTGAACATTTCTGTACGTGAAATTCACATTTCGCTGCTTAGACTGCATTACTTTTTTAATTTGGATGTTTTCACATGAATTGTATTTTATGATTTTTTTTAACAGTAATTTATATATTGTATATCATGAATAAGCCATGTTGCATGTCTGGTTCTTTTTGCAGATTGCTCTTGGGACAGTTACCAATGTTGAAGAAGCAGTAAAGTGGCTGAGCTACACTTATCTTTTTGTACGGATGAGAGCAAATCCATTAGTATATGGCATCAGTCACAAGGTGTTTCAGGTAGGAAATCCATTTCTTATGAATATCTAACCCCTATTCTCTAGTCAATAATTCTAGGATAAATATTTGATTTTGTTTTCTGACATGATAACAGCACAGCTTTTAGCTCATTTAGTTTTAGTTCAGTTTGTTTAGGCCTTGGTGATTGAAATGGCCTTAGCCAAAGACAAGCAACGAACCTTGTAAATGTTAACACTGTGTCCCCTGCTGCTTTCAGGAGTTTTATATATATATATATATATATATATATATATATATATATATATATACATACACACATACATATTTATTTATTTTTTGTATTAGTGGGGATATATTTATACACACACCAGCCATAACTTTACTCACCCAATATTGAGTAGGCTTTCCTTTTGCTGCCAAAACATACCTTAGGCTCCTTTCACAAGGGCTTGTCCGTTTGACAGACTCCACTTGCTCAGCAGGGGATCGATCTGCTGATCCCCGTTGAACAGGCAGATGACAGGTCTGTTTCTGCTCACTGTGTAGAGACGGACCTGTTAGAGTCCCGTTCTGTCCATTTTCATCCGATCCGCCAGACGGATGGAAAATAGGGTTTCCATCCCTCTGGATTTGGCGGGGGGGTTGGGATCAGATAACAGCGGGTGTCAGCGGACATTTTGCCGCTGATATCCACTGCCCCATAGTGGTGAATGGAGCATCCGATCAGGTCCGCCTTAAAAACTGACGGGCGGACCTGATCGGAAAGCCAGTGTGAAAGGGGCCTAACTCATCAAGGCAGGCATGCCACTAGGACTCAGAAGGTTTGTTGTGGTATCTGGCAACAAGTTGCGCAGTTGGTCCTCCATGGATCAGACTTATTTTTCCAACACATCCCACAGATGCTCAGTTGGATTGAGTTCTGGAGAATTTGAAGGTCAATTCAACACTGTGAGCTCGTTGTTGTGTTACTCATACTATTCTTGAACCATTTTTGCAGTGTGGCAGGGCACATTATACTGTTGAAACAAATCATTGCGTTTAGAGAATAACATTTGAATGAGAGGGTTTACTTGGTCAGCAACAATATTTAGGTGGTACGTGTCAAAGTAACATCCAAATCAATGTCAGAACCCAAGGTTTCCCAGCAGAACACAGCTGTTTTTGCCAGCTTGCCTTCCATTCTACATCCTAGTGCCATCTCTTCCCCAGGTAAATGACACACATGCACCCGGCCATCCACATGATGTAAAAGAAAACGTGATTAATCAGTCGAGGTCACCCTGCTTCCATTGCTCCGTGGTCCAGTTCTGCTGCTCATATGCCCATTGTAGGCACCTGTCAGGAAAGGACCGATCTCTGCCTTTCCACGGTGGTGCGTGCGCCTGTGCGCGTTCATGCGCGTTCATGCGCACCCGTGCACGTTCGCGCGCACCCGTGTGCGCGCGCGTGCCGGAAATGGCGCCTGGCGGCTCTATTTTAGCCAGCAGAGCCCTGCAGCTGGTGTTGTCCACTCTACAACATTCCCTGAACCTGTGAACCCCCGGTGACTACTTTCGTGTGATTTCCTGTTCCTGTGACCCCGGCTTTTCCTTGGACCTGTTGATATCTGCCCGCACCCGTCTCCGGCTTGCTTGCAACCATCCGCTTGCCTGCTCCTACTGTATTTCTGTTGCCAGCAAGTTGCCGACCCTGCCTGTACCCGACCACCCGTTTGCCTGGTCCCGTTGTACTGCTCCGCCTGCCAGTTGCCAACCCGGACTGAACCACTACTCTCCTGTCTTGCACGAGCTGCCTTGGACTTCTCTCAATCACCTGAAGTTTGTCCAGCCCTCGTGCCCCCCTGTGCTCCAGAGCTCCCTGTCCACACTATCAGGGGTTCTCGAACCAGGGCCGCAAGAAAGGTTGCCCCCGCATAAGCCAGACTCTACCACCAGATACGTGACAGAAGCGGACAACCATGCCAGAGTCTGCGCCGGGGCCCTCTCCTATGGAGGAGCTATGCACGCACCTCGCTGGACTAACCCACGCAGTGCAAAACCTGCAGGATGGATATGCACGCCTGGAAGATAAAGTGCAGGACTTGACCACTCCTAACCCCTCCAGCAGGGGGCACGCAGCTCCCCCTACCTCAGTGACTCTGCCTATGGAGCCCAAGGTACCTATGCCTGAGCGGTTTACGGGGAACCGCAGGAAGTTCAGGGCCTTCCGCAGTGCCTGCTACTTGTATTTTGCTCTCCAGCCCCACACGTTCTCCTCGGAGACCACCTAGGTGGGCCTGGTAATATCCCTCCTCCAGGACGACCCACAGGCCTGGGCTCATCGACTTCTGGAGCAAAAGGCCCTTGAGGTCTCCACTGTAGACGGATTCTTCAAGGCTATGGCCCAGCTATATGAGGACCCACACCTGGCAGCCACAGCGGAGTCTACGCTCCATACCCTCCAGCAGGGTGATCGTCCCGCGGAGGACTACGTGTCCAAGTTCCGGTACTGGAGCGCGGATACCGCGTGGAATGGTCCAGCCCTGTGCCACCAGTTCCGACTAGGACTTTCCGAAGCGCTCAAGGATGAGTTGGCATGTGTCGGGGTTCCTCAGACCCTGGAAGCGCTTATTAATCTGGCCATCCAGATAGACCGTCGCTTGCGGGAGCGTAGCGCAGAAAGGGCCACCGTGTCCCTGCCTCCTTCCTGGATGCCTCCCCAAGCACCTACCCTTCCAGGTCCCAGCCCAGCGGCAACCTCCTCCTTCTCTCCACGAAGCCATCCTGAGTCCTGGCGATCTAGCTTTTTCCGCCCATCCTTATCTCTGGAAGAACGCCGGCGGCGGATGGACGGTAATTTGTGCCTCTACTGCAGCAGCTCGGGGCATCTCCTCATTAGCTGCCCCGCCAAGACTGGCAAGAAACTGGCCCCAATCCTAAGGGAGGTGCTATCCCTGCCGGGTTCTCAGCCGCACCTGACCCTCCGCATCCTGTTGCAGCTCCCCGATAAGGACATTCAAGTGTCGGCTATTCTGGACTCGGGAGCATGCAGTTGCTTCATAGATGTGTCATTCGCTGCCCAGCACCGGGTTCCTCTCAGGCCTAAGGAACGCCCATTGTCGATCCGTTTGGCTGACGGGTCAGCCATCAAGTCAGGTGCAGTGAATCAGGAAACTTTTCCATTGCCGACCCGGACGGTCGAAGGCCACACTGAATTACTGGTGCTGGATGTCATCGCTTCCCCGTTGAGTCCCGTGATCCTGGGTCTCCCATGGCTCCGAGCACACAGTCCTCACATCGACTGGAACATGGGTGAGGTTTGGTTCCGGTCCCCATACTGCCGGGATAACTGCTTCCCACCATCCCAGATAGCACCGCCAACGGTGCTCTCCCTCAATCCTGACCCGGACCAGGAAACCTGCTTTGCTATTCCCGAAGTGTATCGAGACTTCTGGGACGTCTTCAGTAAGAAGGGAGCCGACACTTTACCTCCGCATCGGCCATATGATTGCCCGATAGACCTGCTGCATGGAGCCGAGATTCCTTTTGGCAGAATATTCCCGCTCTCCGAGGTGGAGCTTGCGGCTCTCAAGGTCTACATCGAGGAGAATTTACAGAAGGGGTTCATCAGGCCTTCCACGTTCCCATCAGGAGCTGGGATCTTCTTCGTGGAAAAGAAAGATCATACTCTCCGGCCATGTATTGACTACCGCAATCTTAACAAGATCACAGTTAAAAACAGATACCCCCTGCCTTTTGTCCCGGAATTGTTTCAGCGTCTCGGCTCTGCTGCCGTTTTTACCAAGCTGGATCTTCGGGGGGCTTATAATCTGATCCGCATTCGGGAGGGGGACGAATGGAAGACGGCATTTCGCACACGATTTGGCCACTTTGAGTATCTGGTCATGCCCTTTGGGCTGTGCAATGCCCCGGCCACTTTTCAACATCTGGTCAACGATATCTTCAGGGACTTTCTCGATCAATTTGTTGTTGTATATCTGGACGATATCTTGATTTTTTTCCCCTTCCCTAGAGGAACATCGGAGACACGTCAGGCTTGTACTCAGCCGCCTACGACAGCACGGCCTGTATGCTAAAGCCGAAAAATGTGTCTTTGAACGCACGAAGATCGCCTTCTTGGGATTCCAGATCTCCACCTCTGGCACAACCATGGATTCCCAGAAGGTCGCCGCTATTGTGGACTGGCCCCCACCGGTGGACAAGAAGGCGGTACAACGCCTCGTTGGTTTTGCCAACTTTAATAGAAAGTTTATCCGGGGTTTTTCTACCGTTATCTCCCCGATAACACAGCTAACTAAGCAAAACACCCGCGTCACCTGGACCCCAGAAGCACAAAGTGCCTTTCAGACTTTAAAGAGGCTATTCACCTCGGCACCCGTTCTCAAACACCCCGACTCCACACGACCCTACATTCTGGAGGTAGATGCTTCGGAAACCGCCGTCGGGGCGGTCTTGTCCCAGAGACAGGGGCCTAAAGCATCCCTGCACCCCATCGCCTTCTTCTCACGGAAGCTCTCTCCCCCTGAGAGAAACTATGACGTGGGTGACAGGGAGCTTCTAGCCATTAAATCCGCCCTGGAGGAATGGCGGTACCTCTTGGAAGGGGCTACTCACCCAGTTTTGGTCTTCACGGACTACAAAAATCTCGAGTATCTTAGGACAACCAAGAGACTTAGACCTCGCCAAGCACGATGGGCCCTATTTTTCTCCCGGTTCAATCTGCACATCACGTACCGGCCCGGATCCAAGAACGTCAAGCCAGACACGCTGTCTAGGATGTTAAACGAAACCGGAGAAAATCCCCCGCCGGACACCATCCTACCAGCGCACCATTTCCTGCTAATTCAAGAGGATCTCCTAACTCGGATCAGGCAAACATTGGCCAGTTCCGCCATACCCGCAACTCCTGGACTTGTTCTCAAGGATGGTTTATGGTGGTCAGGTATGCAAGTCTTTGTGCCAGAGCAGCTTCGCTTGTCCGCCCTGGAACTCTGCCATGACCAACACTTAGCCGGACACTTTGGCCATCGGAAAACTACTGAGCTACTTGCCCACACTTTTTGGTGGCCACAGTTGAGAGAGGACTGTAGAAATTATGTGAAGGCCTGTCCCGTCTGTGCTAGAAACAAGGTGGAAAGAACCAGAGCCTGGGGCCTATTAAATCCATTACCGGTCCCTGAGCGCCCTTGGGCGCAGATTTCAATGGATTTTGTTGTGGAATTGCCTCCATCTGCAGGCTATACAACGATCTTCGTGGTGGTTGACCGCCTCACGAAGATGGCTCATTTTATCCCGATGAGGGGCACCCCCTCAGCTACAGAAACGGCCAAAGTTTTCATCCGGGAGGTTATCCGCCTACATGGCATTCCGAAGAACGTGGTATCAGACAGAGGGGTGCAATTTACTTCCCGAGTCTGGAGGTCCCTGTGCTCCATCTTAGGAATCAAGTTAGCCGTTTCGTCGGCCTACCACCCGCAGTCCAACGGCAAAATGGAAAGGACCAACCAAACCCTGGAGCAATATCTCCGATGCTATTCTTCTTACTCCCAAGACGACTGGGTCTCCTTGTTACCACTAGCCGAGTTCGCCTACAACAATTCCATCCATTCTGCCACCAAGCAGTCTCAGTTTTGGGCGAATCTCGGCTACCATCCCACATTCCTGCCTGTTTCCGTCCCGGAAAGTTCCATTCCGGCCACTCAAGAAATCACAAAGTTTTTGGAAGAAAACAACAAGATGCTGCAGGAGACCCTTGCGCAGACTCAGGAGCGTAACAAGGAGCATTACGACAGGAAGAGACGCGGAGAGCTGGACCTCCAGCCTGGCGATCGGGTCTGGTTGGCGACCACTAATCTGTGACTGTCCTGTCCATCAAGAAAGCTGGGACCAAAATTCATAGGACCCTTCCCAATTAAAAAGAGGATTAATAAGGTGGCCTATGAACTCGACCTGCCATCCTCACTCAAGATCCATCCAGTGTTCCACGTCCACCTTCTAAAGCCAGTGGCCAAGAACCTGTTTCCTGGCAACGATCGGCTACACCTGGACCGGTGGTAGTGGATGGAGAGGAGGAGTTGGAGGTGGAATCAATTCTCGATTGTAGAAGAAGAGCTGGGGGAATACAGTTTCTGGTGAAATGGAAAGGTTACGGCCCTGAGGAGAACTTATGGGAGCCAGAAAGCAACTTTCACGCCCAGGAAATGGTCAGAACTTTTTGGAGAAACAATCCAGCCAAGAGCGCCCAGATGGGCATCCGGAGGCTGCCCCTTGGGGGGGGGCAATGTCAGGAAAGGACCGATCTCTGCCTTTCCGCGTTCGTGCGCGCCCGTGCGTGTGTGCGCGTGCGCTCACGTGCGCGCGCACGCACCGGAAATGGCGCCTGGCGGCTCTATTTTAGCCAGCAGAGCCCTACAGCTGGTGTTGTCCGCTCTACAACGTTCCCTGAACCTGTGAACCCCTGGTGACTACTTTTGTGTGATTTCCTGTTCCTGTGACCCAGGCTTTTCCTTGGACCTGTTGATATCTGCCCGCACCCGACTCCGGCTTGTTTACGACCATCCGCTTGCCTGCTCCTACTGTATTTCTGTTGCCAGCACGTTGCCGACCCTGCCTGTACCCGACCACCCGTTTGCCTGGTCCCGTTGTACTGCTCCGCCTGCCAGTTGCCAACCCGGACTGAACCACTACTCTCCTGTCTTGCACGAGCTGCCTTGGACTTCTCTCAACCACCTGAAGTTTGTCCAGCCCTCATGCCCCCCTGTGCTCCAGAGCTCCCTGTCCACACTATCAGGGGTTCTCGAACCAGGGCCGCAAGAGAGGTTGCCCCCGCATAAGCCAGACTCTACCACCAGGTACGTGACAGCACCTTTAATTGTGGACCAGGATCAGAATGGGCACCCTGACTGGTCTGTGGCTACATAGACCCATATACAACGAACATTGATGGGCATTTTTTCTGCTTTCAACACCTTGAACTTCAGGGATGACCTGTTTACTTGCTGCCTAATATATCCCACTGACTTTCAGATGCCATTGTAACAAGGTAATCAATGTTATTCACTTAACTTGTCAGTATTCATAAAATTATGGTTGATCAGTGTGTGTGTGTGTGTGTGTGTGTGTGTGTGTGCATACAGTATATGTGTGTGTATAGATATAGATATATATATATATATATGACACACACCACACACACACACTTACCGGCAACACAAATTGCTAATCTGCCAATCGCATGGCAGCAATTCAATGCATTTATGCATTTAGCTGTGGTGAAGACTACTTGCTGAAGTTCAAACCGAGCATCAGAATGGGGAAGAGAAGGAATTTAAGAGACTTTGAACATGGCTTGGTTGTTGGTGCCAGACGGGCTGGTCTGAGTATTTAAAAATTGCAGATCTACTGGGATTTTCATGCACAACCATCTCTAGGGTTTACAGAGAATGGTCCGAAAAAGAGAAAATATGCAGTGAACATCAGTTGTGTGGCTGAAAATACCTTGTTGATGTCAGAGGAGAATGGGCAGACAGCTTAGAGACGTATATAAAGGCAACAGTAACTCAAATAACCACTCATTACAACCAAGGTATGCAGAATACCATCTCTGCATGCATGACACATTGAACCTTAAAGCAGATGGGTTACTGCAGCAGAAGACCACACTGGGTGCCACTCCTGTCAGCTAACAACAAGAAACTGAGGCTACAATTCGCACAGGCTCACCAAAATTGGACAATAGAAGATTGGAAAACCGTTGCTTGGTCTGATGAGTATAGATTTTAGCTGCAACATTCAGATAGTAGGGTCAGAATTTGGCGTAAACAACATGAAAGCATGGATCCATCCTGCCTTGTATCAACGGTTCAGACTGGTGGTGGTGTAATTGTGTGGGGGATATTTTCTTGCCACACTTTGGGCCCCTTCGTACCAATTGAGCGTTGTTTTAACACCATAGCCTACCTGAGTATTGTTGCTGACCATGTCCAACCCTTTATAACCACAGTGTACCCATCTACTGATGGCTACTACCAGCAGGATAATGCATCATGTCACAAAGCTCAAATCATCTCACCACTGGTTTCTTGAACATGACAATGAGGTCACTGTACTCCAATGGCCTCCACAGTCACCAGATCTCAATCCAATAGAGCACCTTTGGGGTGCTGGTGGAATGGGATATTTGCATCACAGATGTACTGCCGACAAATCTGCAGCAACTACATGATGCTATCATGTCAATATGGACCAAAATCTCTGTTTCCAACACCTTGAATCTATGCCACAAAGAATTAAGGGAGTTCTGAAGGCAAAAGGAGGTCCAACCCAGTACTAGCAAGGTGTACCTAATAAAGTGGCTGGTGAGTGTGTGTGTGTATGTATGTATGTGTATATGTGTATATATATATATATATTGTATATAATAGTGTTACAGTTTATAGTGAAAGGGTCAATTAGCACACAGGAATTTGTTACAATACACAATTGTATCAAATGGCAATCTTGACAATATGTGGACAGTAAACGGATAGTGACAAATACAGGGTGGGCCATTTATATGGATACACCTTAATAAAATGGGAATGGTTGGTGATATTAACTTCCTGTTTGTGGCACATTAGTATATGTGAGGGGGGAAACTTTTCAAGATGGGTAGTGACCGTGGCGGCCATTTTGAAGTCGGCCATTTTGAATTCAACTTTTGTTTTTTCAATAGGAAGAGGGTCATGTGACACATCAAACTTATTGGGAATTCCACAAGAAAAACAATGGTGTGCTTGGTTTTAACATAACTTATTTCTTTCATGAGTTATTTACAAGTTTCTGACCACTTATAAAATGTGTTCAATGTGCTGCCCATTGTGTTGGATTGTCAATGCAACCCTCCTCTCCCACTCTTCACACACTGATAGCAACACCGCAGGAGAAATGCTAGCACAGGCTTCCAGTATTCGTAGTTTCAGGTGCTGCACATCTCGTATCTTCACAGCATATGTTTTTTTTATGTTTTTTATGGTCAGTAAAAACCAATACAGGATGAGCTTTTCTTTCTATATAATGAAAACCACTGTGCTACACTAATATTCCTAATAACTCATTAAATGCTACTGCTTTTAAAAAAAATTGCAATAAAAAATGGTGTAAACAAATAAATCAGTGTTCACAGCAGTGCATGTACAATAAGTGTATATGAACATCAAAAATCAATAAAGTGTAAGTGCATATGAATCGGTGCATAATTAGACAGTCCAAAAGTCCATAGTGTCACACAATGTTGAACTTAATCCGACACCAACCACTCTTCCTCCACCGATGTGCTAAAGTGCAAATAACTAAAATTACTGAGGCTCATCAGAGGTCCAGTGAAATCAGCTTATATAAGGAAATCACTCAATAGGACATACACGCATCAGCCTCCACTCCAGATGTCCTCTGGTGAGCCTCAGTAATTTTGAGTGTTATTTGCACTTTTGCACATCGGTGGAGGAAGAGTGGTTGGTGTCGGATTAAGTTCAACACTGCATAACACTATGGACTTTTGGACTGTGTAATTATGCACCGATTCATACGCACTTGCACTTTATTGATTTTTGATGTTCATATACACTTATTGTACATGTGCTGCTGTGAACACTGATTTATTTGTTTACACCTTTTCTTTCTGTGCATACATTCTTCTCTTAAAGTGATAGTAAACCCCCCTATCATTTTCAGCCAAGGAAGCTGCCATCTTGGCCTCTGTTTAATCTACCACTTCCGTGATGCTGCACATGTGATCAGCTATGATACCAGCCATTGGATGGTTTGACAGTTTGGTTTAGAGAACAACCAATGGGAGTGTTACATTTCCTGCACGTGCCGGAAATGTAACTGACTTTTAAACTGTTAAATGGATGGGCTTACTAACACTTTAAGTGGTGATCCTGATTTGCATGGTGTCCGCTGCTATCCACTGTCACGTAGCTGAAAGCCCTATGCAATCCTGCCAACTGTGCCTGCACTCGTGGCACCCTGCAGCTGCCTGTTCCCTTAATAGACCACAACTATTGCTTCTTCCTAGGTACTTGATTTTATACATCTTCAGATAAAAGGTTCTAGTTAAGATTATTTTTACAACAACGGGTATGTCATTGTTTTTATAAATTAGCTAAAATGTTTTAAAATGGGGAGCGGTATGAATTCCAGTGTGATTAAACTATATAACTTTTATAACTGTATCCTTTTCTCTTTTATTAATTTGGGTTGTTGGACAGGTGGACCCCTTGCTAGAGAAACACAGAGAACAGTTGGTTATTGAAGTGGGGCGTAAATTGGACAAAGCACGCATGATTCGCTTTGAAGAACGAACTGGATTTTTCTCCTCCACAGACCTGGGCAGAACTGCAAGCCACTTCTACATTAAATATAATACCATAGAGGTAATACATTCCTTTACCAGGTTTTATCTTATATTATGATAATTTAGAAAAAAAAGTACCTTACCAAAAAATTCAGTAATTTAAAAATATACACTGATTACATTTTGAAATGTTAAAAGCCCAAGTTCTCTATGTGTCCATATTTACCTGTCCCTTATTATACTGATCTGAACAGCAGGTAGTTTGCCCTAGAGGCTTACTACTCTTAGTTCTTCAAGTTCTTTTAGCCTGAAAGACCCTGGAGTATCATAGAAGTGTGGAATACCCTCTCCCAGCTCTTTCACATGCTCACAGACTGTGGCATGACACTGCACATTTGCACCCTTTCATTTAACACTGGTAGGGAATCTCGATGGCTCCACCATATAATCTTCAGAGATTAGGTGTTTTATGAACAATCACTCAATGAACTCGATACTTTCCTTTTTTTTTTTTCTTTTTTTTTGCTTGCTGCAGTAATCTTAACAGAGTCCTGGTTAATATGCTTTAGGTACTCGGTACAAGCTTTGATATTGGTCTGTGGCTCACCCTCATGGATAGTTTGCAAGTATGTCCATCCATGTTTCAGGCCCTTGATGAGATACAGTATGTTTTTCATGTTTTAATCTGAGAGTGTGTCTGCCCTTATCTGTGGTGGCCCACTCACCCCCAATAGACCCCTTTCACATGGGCACCTCCGTTTTGCGGGATCCGTTTGCTTAGTGGGGGATCGCTCCGCTGATCCCCACTGAGCAGGCGGATAGCAGGTCCATCCCTGCTTACTGAGCGGAGACAGACACAGTCCTGCTCTCCTCTAAGGGGAGATTGGATGAAAAAAGACCGCCTGTCTGCTTTCATCTGTTCATATCCGATCTGATCCATCAGATGGATGGAAAATAGGACCTCCATCCGTCTGGATTTTGCAGACAGTATTGGATAGCGGCAGATGTCAGCAGATATGTCACCGCGGACATCCGTCGCTCCATGAGTGTAAATGGAGGGTTTGATCAGGTCCACCTGAAAAACTGACAGGTGGACCTGATCGGACAACCCGTGTGAAAGGACCCTTAATCTCCAGGCTATGTGGAACAGTTCTCCTATTTGGAGATACACCCTGTGGTTGGCCATAAACCAATGTTTTCTTTTTTTTGTTTTTGACTGACCCCACAGGTATGTTTAGGCTATTGTTTTAGTTTGTATTGTCCATATGTTGGTCCACCGTCCATTGTAATTTGTTACCCAGATGAACTGGGCCTCTGAATTAATTTTTAGGGATTGCATGTTTTCTTATATAATGTTAAAGGCTTCTTTTCTCCTAATAAAAGTAATATACTTTGGGCAAAACTCAGGTGCCTTAAACCACAGGTAATAGGGCTCATTCATGTCGACATTCAGCCCCATGCAGCGCACAGAGCCGTTTGTTTACTCTGTTTTACTGACACTAGTTGCATCCAGGCAGCCCATATTAAGTGAATAGGTATGTATCGATTGTACAAACTCACCTGCACAGTCTAGTTTTATAGGTATACAGGGGCTTGTGCACAGACCTAGATGCAGTAATATCCAATACCGTTATATCCGTTGACCAGTTTTTCACCTTGCTGGTTATCATATCCATAATTGGTTTAAAATAGTAATCTGGTCTGAATGTGGTGTGCTTTGGGATATGACTGTGAGCCCGGGCTACTGTTTTTAGTTTCTTATGGCAACGTTGTCCTAAGGTTTTAATTTGTGGTTTGATCTGTCCTTTCTCAATGCATCCGTCCTTGTATTTTCAATAAAGTGTATAATTGATCACTCAATAAGCTGTGGTGTGTTCCCTTTGGAGCCTCTTCCTGCACTTGTGTGTGGGAAACCATTTTTTATCTTGCTTGTATTTTGGTTCTGGGTACCCCACCCTGATAATAGGGTGAGTCGGCAATGAGGATCTCACACAATATATAAGAACAGGGTCATTGCTCCTCTTTTTAACCCCATTTTGTTGATATATCCTATACTAGACTGAGTTCACCAAGGGTGTATTACTTGTGGGAGGAGATTTTAATGTAAGCCCAGATCCCTTACTCAATATCTCCTCTGGGAAGTCTTCTATATCAACAGTGGCATTTAAACACTTTAGGAATTTCTTACAACAGCTATGGTGAATTGACTGTCGGAGATTGCTTCTGAAAAAGACTTTACATATAATTTGAGTTCTAAAATTGACTTGATGTTACTGGATTAAAAGTCCTTGGGCATATAGCTCTCAGTGGATATTCACTGGATCACTATCAGTCCCAAGCTACTTCATATTAGCACAATCCACGGAGTGCTCATGGAGACTGAATGAAATTCTTGTAGATGAGATAGGGTGAAGGTTCATGTGAGAAAGATCCTACAGGGATATTTTAAAGAAAATATTTTGAATGAGATGTTGAAGGTGACACTCTGAGAGGTTAACAAAGCTGACAATAAAGTTGAACTAATAGCCCAAGGTCAAGAATTAAAGAGGAATTTCACCCCCCCCCTTTACATTTTTTTTTTTAACCATGTTACCTGTATTGTCCATAAAAACACATCTTCCAAGGAAATGCAGTGCTGTCTGCCGTGAAAAGGGTGAAAGTTTTATTAAGTGGATGTAAACCCAATTCATAAATTTTCAGCTGGACACATATATCTGCAGTGTTTTCTTATCTCTCTCCAAAGCACCCATGGCTTTCTCCTGCTCCGTAGCTCTTTTTTATCAGCCTGATAACTTCTGACAAGTTTTCTGAGATGGGAGATAAAAGCAGCCTGAAATTTGTGTTGTGGGAGGTTGCTATAAATAGATTAGCAGACAGCTTGACTTCTCACAGCAGAGCTCTGCACATTACTTCCTTCCTTTGCCAATGTGGATTGGGGTGTGTGCGCCTTTCCTCCAATCGGCTGTCTTGGCTGTATGCCAATAATCCACTCCCAGTGCTGAACAGGAAGAGAAAATCTGTAACACAATGTGCACTTTCTAAAGAATATATAAAGCTAAAGGCAGTAGATATGCATGCAAAACGTATGTAGGGAGATTTGTTTAATCTCTGTGTATCATCTGAGGCTTTTCACTTCACTGGGTATATGTGAGGGTTTACATCCACTTTTAGGAGGGGCAGGCTCACATTCTTAAATTAATCCAAAAATTGGGAGGACTAAAAAAGCAACACAAATAAGGCAGAAGTGTACTTTAGAGCCAACAGTTGACTTGGTTATGTATATACAACAGTGTGCAAAGATAGACCAACAGGCAAACAGGAAAGTGAGATTAAGGCACTGAAGCTCTATGAACATATAAAAATTTGAAAACTGCTTGCACAAGCTCTGGAAAAAAATGGTGGATATACAGCATGGACCACAAACTGCCCATGTCCTCCGGGGAACAGGGATAATTCCCAGCTGGCACTTTCTATTATTCACTGATATTATTTATTTTATTATACTATTATTTTATTATAATATATTGTGGGGTGTTTAGCTCTCATGGTAGATGCGTTTTTAGTGAGTTCACGCCAGCCAGGTTCTCTGTTTGTGGGCATGATAGCCCATGTTTATTAAAAGAAAGTTCAAAAAGTCAAACAATAATCTTCCCTCGCATGGGGTTCTAGCACTGTAGTATACTTCAGTCTCCTGCTACTGGCATAAATGGTATTCAGCCGTCCTGGCTTACAAAACGATAGATAGCCCACCTGGCTGATAACTAAAGACAGCCCTCCTGGCTGATAAGCGATCAGCCGCTGCGTGATCGCAGGTCACCCCTGCCTCCTCGCAGCTGTGGTTGACCAGACTGCCTCCTGCAGCCTTAGACCCCTGGAGACCGCCTGTCTCCCTCTCTGGATCTGTCTTCCAGTGTGTGAACACAGAACCCTGGTCCTGACTCTCTTATCAGGCCCCCACCCAGCTGGATAATGTGTCCCAGTAGGTCAAAAAATCCAGACCCAGGACTGGGGATTTCATCCCACTCAGACCGCTACAAAATCCCCGGGCTCCAGGTCCCTAAACTGACTTTCTAAAGAAATAAGGAAACTGAAAAGCCAGTTTCCTCCCAAATGTGGAAATCTTCTCGGATCACCTCAACCTGCCAGGTTGGGAATCCCGGGTCATCCTCCTGCTGGGGTACCACACTAACACAAAATCTATATATATATACATATACATATATACACTCGCAATCAGAAATATTCACCTCAATAGACAATACAGTGATGTTGATGAAAGATCATGAAAATAAATGAAAAAAAAAAAAAACTTGTCAAATAACAAACAATATTTATTGATACTTGTTGGTACTTTTGACAACAGAAGTTGACTTAACTTTGAAGTTCAAATGAAAATTGTAAGTCTTGTAACACATGAGCATGTGCAGTATTATTCAACCCCCAGCTTCAGTACCTTGTGGAGCGCCCTTTCGTTTTTATAACTTCTAACAAGCGTTTTCGATAAGTGCTGACAAGCTTCTTACACCTCTCGATTGGAATCTTTGCCCATTCTTCACGTGCAAAACCCTCTAACTCAGTGATGTTTGACCGCTTCTGTGCTGCAACTTCCTTCTTCAAATCCCACCAAAGATTTTCAATTGGATTTAAATCTGGTGACTGAGAAGGACACTCCAGCATCTTTTCCCCAACCAAGCTTTGCTTGATTTGGAGGTGTGCTTGGGATCATTGTCTTGCTGGGAGATCCAATGATCACCAAGGTTTAATTTGTCAACAGAAGGCATCACATTCTTCTTCAAAATTACCTGGTATTTCTGGGAATCTATGATGCCAGGTACACAATCAAGATTGCCAGTTCCTGCCGCAGAAAAACAGCCCCACATCATTATTGACCCACCTCCGTGCTTGACCGTGGGGACAGTATTCTTCTGATCATAAGCCTGACCTTTTGCACGCCAGACATACCGCTGGTCCATATGTCCAAAAAGTTCCAGTTTGGTTTCATCAGTCCATAGAACTGTCTCCCAGAACTCTGTAGTTTTGTCCAAATTCCTCCTGGCATATTCTAGTCGACTCCTGATGTTCCTTGAGGTCAAGAGTGGACGCGTCTTGGGGTCCGGCCATGAAGTCCTTGATTATTCAGTGCAAGCCTTATAGTTGCCACTGAAGCACTTGTACCAGCCTTCATCATGTCATCCTGTAGCTGTCTTGCAGTCACACGTGGGTTTTTCTTAGCTGTCCTGACTAAGTTGCTAAGGGCCCTTGATGAAATTGTGAGCTTTCTTCCATGGCCAGGCAGGTTTGCAACTGTTCCATAAGTTTTGAACTTCCTTATAATGCTCCCAATGGTGTCTCTTGGAATGTTAAATCTTTTGGAAATCTTCTTATACCCAAGGCCCTACAGATGTGATGAAATAATCTCCTCTCTCAGCTTTTGTGGAAGCTCCTTTGTCTTTCCCATGATTGCAACTCACCTTGAACACCTTCATGGTCGGGGTTTATATATGCATCACAGCTGAAGCAAATGAAGGATCGTTATAGAGTTCCCAAAGGCTTAATGATGTTTCAGCTCCACTTCAGGCCATAAGAACTGTTGGAAAGCTTTAGAAACAACAATATTATATAGGGGTTGAATAATTGTGACATGGCGATCTTCACAAAATATACTGTTACACACAAATACTACATCATACATTTTCTTTATTCATTTTATGTATCACTAAACTCCATAAGAAGCCATCCAAAGCAGAATCCTGCACTTTGAAAATATTTTTATTTATAAATCCTTAAAACTCTTTAGGGGTTGAATATTTCTGATTGCAAGTGTATATATATAAAATTATTAATATCAACATTCACTAATATTATTATGGAAGCACACAATCTCTGTTGCTTAAGGTAAAACTATAGGCAACCTTTTTTTTTCTCCATTTTGGATAGATCAAGGGAGGGTTCTAACCATAGATTTTTTTTTTTCTACCATTTGTGTCCCATTTCACAGATTTCCCTTCCCATAGCCAAACAGGAAGTGAGAGGAAATCCCTGCAAATTAAGGGAATATCTTGAGGACCCCCAGGTTGCCAGAACTAGTGTCCCCATTGAAATATTTTCCCTCTATTACTTTTCTGGTGACAGCCCAAAATTTAGGACATTCTTTAAATGATAATGGTGATCCACCTTAAAGAGGAAGTAAACTTCCCTTGATTGTATGTACCTATAGGTAAGCCATTAATATGGCTTACCTATAGGTACTGTAAATATCTCCTAAACTTGCACCATTTAGGAGAAATTTACTGTATACTGCGCCGATGTTGTCATCGGCCCATGTGCTCCGAAGGAACGGCCGCCCGTAACGTCTCTTCCGAGCCCTGTGCCATGACCGGCAGCTTCCACGCGCATGCTGATGTCATGCGGCACCGGCCAGTCACACAGCTGGAGTCCGCGGACCCGGAAGGAAGACGGGTGAAGATGGATGCGGCCTTCAGCGGAGACAACGAAAGCTTCATTTGCAGGTATGTTTCACATAATGTGCTAGTATGCAGCTTCCTCTTTAACAGGGACACAGACTGCACTAAAAACGGACAGGGGTTCTAATCCCTCTTCACTCTATCCAAAACAAAAAAAAAAAAAGTTTTGCTTTTACTTTTACATTAATTCTGTCCACAGATGCCGAAAAGACATTTCACAGAATCAATTGAGTCTTGAAAGACAGTTTTGCAATGTTTGGGTTTCAGGGAAAAGATGCTTTAATGGATTGTTGCCTTATTTGGATATCTCTCTGGGTGGATCAAGGTTAATAATATTATTTAAGCCCCCTTCCACATAAACAATGCTATAAGAGAGGAGCGCCCATTTTCACCTCTGAACTTTGTACTTTTTTTTGGAAGCCTTACTAGGCAAAATTAGAAATAACCCTGTAATAATGGATGTGCAACACTCCAGAAAACTGCAGCTTTTGCTGACGATATTCTGCTTTATGTGTTTAAATCACACTTCCAAATACTATGACATAGTTGGCAAGATTGCATAATTTGACTAATTTCACAATTACCTCTGTAAAGTCTGAAGTCTTGTCAGTTACACTGTCTGACAATGCCATAAACCATTGATGCATGGTATTCCTCTTCTGGTGACAGCAGCAGGCCATCACTTACTTAGATATAAAGGCTACAAATGAACTACATTTAAATATCTAATTTAATTTAAATTAATGATGTCCTTGGTATGTTTTTTTCTTTTAAAAACTCCCGATAGAATTACCAGGCCAGTTTTTGTAATAGGTGCGGAATATTTGGCAAGGGCAGTGAAACTAAAATAGAATTACTGGGCCTTCAGCTTTATTATAAAACAATAACAATACTATGCATATTTAACTGGAATACTAGCACCAAAGATAAGTAATGGGTCCCTCTGGAAAAGCAGAGCACTAGATATGTTATATTGTCATAATTTCAAAAATTATGTGTACAGGAAAACCTCTCACTTTCTTTAAAACTGCTTTTTAGTCTGGAATCACACAAGTACTCATACTTCATCCAGGAGTGGGAGAGAGAGATGGGGATCTGGTTATCACCCTGACAGAAATTTATAAAGCTAAAATAACTAGACTGGTACATGTTTCCTCCATAAGCTTCAAAATGCAGGAAAGCTGCTATAAACTACATTCTGGGTGTTGCAAGGTACCTGCTCAGCTGATATTACTCTAACGTATCCTAAACATTTCTACACTTCAAACCTTTTGGTCTGTGATAAGAAAGGTTAGGAACCAGTATCTTTAACTCCAGGTCCAAATTAACCCACTGGTGCTAATAATCCATGCTACTCGTACCTCTATTAAATTGTATAAAAAGTGCCAACACCTCGCCTCTTAAAAGATACGTTCACCTTTGTAAAATAAATAGTAAATACACATCTTTTTGCAGGTAAAAAATGTGCATTTTGTTTTTGTTTTTTTTACTAGAAGCCTGTAAAACATTGCACCCAGAATCAGCAGATCACAGGTGCAATTTTAGACTCCTGCAGACTGTCAGTGTAGTTGCCTGCCCGTACCTTGTGCGGGCAGCCAGTTAACGATTGGCCGAAAGAATCAATGAACTTTCTAGATCGCTCATCAGCGCCCTGGTAGTTCCTTGAGGACTACAAGCCATCAGCCGCAATGACTGATGGTAGGTGTAGTTCTCCCATTCACAGAACTCTGTGAAAGAATTTCTGGATTACCTTCTGCACGCTGCTATATACCCTTTCTAGCAAACTTTGCAATGAAAAATTGGGACTTTTAGTTCACACATTTTACAATACATGTTTAAGCTTACCAACTGCGTCAAAGTAATCCTTCCTATGGCCAGTCCTACTCTGCCCTGCCAATGCTAATGCTACAGTGGACACAATGCCAACATGGGGCAACAGACACTGTTTCAATGGGGGAGAGCTACTAGGTTCAGGCTGGTCACTGACCTGCATTGCAGCAGAAACAAGATCCGACCCCTGAAATTTGTAGAGCAACCACGAATTGTGAAAACCACAAAGTTTGGATGTGGTCAAGAAAATACCTTTTTTTAAACTTCTGGTGCTTCGGTTCATTGCCAGGAGCCTTAGAAAATGCAGGGCATTTGGGCAGCATCTTAAGGCTTTAAGTAGAACAAAACAAAGAACACAAGAACACTACAAATACTGGAGATAGCTACATGTGGTAAACTGTTATAATCCAGGAATACTGGGCTGCATCTGCCGGTGAGGAGAAATCTGCGAACGTCTGAACCGCGACTTTGCGGGGGGTCAACTGTATACCTGTGCTCAAATCCCAATAGCGTGTACATACATATATAAAGGGTATATATTGGTGTGCAGAGGGTTATCCTGAATTTCTAGTGTTAACATGCAGTCACACCCCTTTAGCACCTGATAGATTATATGCTTCATACAGCGGGGAAAATAAGTATTGAACACCAAGCAGCACCCCAAATTTGGTAGGTAGGTAGCTGAAGGTCCTACCCCACAACTGGTAGACATTTGGGGCTCCTATCATCTATTGTTCCGGAGATACAGGGCTCCTTGCACAGACTGTCAGAAGTTACATACAGGGCGGCCAGTTGAAATACAAGCTGACACACTGTGTTTGCAGCAGACTGAGAGGATGAGCTCACAGTGCTTTTCCTCACTTCTTGTCAGAAGCTCAAAGGACAGCTTGGATAGAGCCTTGAACCAATGGTAAAACACCATTCGCTCAAGCTGTCCAATAAAAATGCTGCAGTGGAGGCACGCTTCACTGCAGTGCCATAGAATGGGGCATGTGTCTAAGACAAATGCTCCCTTCCAGCCTAGCCCTCTTAACTTCAAGGAAAGCATGGGTTTATGGGTATAAGATTTACCCACAATCCCATGTTTTTCTCACACAGTTAAGAGGGAGAATGAGATTCTGTGGCTGCTGAAAAGGTAAAAGCTAGCTCATATATTATTATGCTATATGTTATAAGTTGATAATTTATTATTTATCTATTTACTGTGAAATTACTGGTTTGAAGTTATAACTTCAAACTTCAGTAATTTGTCCATTAAGGCACCTGCTTGAGTACAGCTTTTGAAAATATAGTAAATTACCTTAAAAATAATATATAATAATTATTTGTATATAACTTACTTATGGTAATTAACCCCTTGCCATCCATGCCAATTCTGACACTTCTCTCCTACATGTAAAAATCATAATTTTTTTTTTTGGTAGAGAATTACTCAGAACCCCCAAACATTATATATATCTATTGTTTTAGCCAACACCCTAGGGAATAAAATGGCAGTGGTTGCAACTTTCTATGTTACACAGTATTTGAGCAGCAATTTTTCAAACACATTTTTTTTTTTAATTTATTTTTTTCAAATATAAATCTTATTGAACTTCAGCAGTGCATACAAGGCCACATCAATCACATTTGTACAGACTGAACCAAAGATAAAGCAGTTTTGCCAGAGACAGTCAGCTGGGTTCATCATATGCAAAAAGTACATTGGTGTAGTTCCTGAGCTAAGACTAAACCACTGTTAATCTCTTGCTGTGTCACATGTTCTCTAGGCATGATAAGGCTCAATAAGAAAAGTGCGTATGGCCCACATGCACCTATCACATTTTCTATTAACTTCAAGCAAAGTAGTAAAAGCATAGGAAAAAAGAAGAAAGAGGAAAGGAGGGGAGATGTAAGATCAGGAAGGAAGACCCCGGGGGGGGGGGGGGGGGG
>BLSH010414487.1:642128-675198 GCA_018402905.1 Glandirana rugosa | reverse complement strand
TTTGGGTTTTTTTGCAAAATTGTCGCTCTTCTTTTGTTTATAGCGGCGATCAGAAATGACGCAGCGGTGATAAAATACCACCAAAAGAAAGCTCTATTTGTGGGAAAAAAAGGACGCAAATTTCGTTTGGGTACAACGTCGCACGACCGCGCAATTGTCAGTTAAAGCGACGCAGTGCCGAATCGCAAAAAGGGCTCCGGTCCTAAAGCTGGAAATCCTTCCGGGGCTGAAGTGGTTAACATCGAAATGCGTTGGGTCCTGTTCTGCCCCCTGTGTGAGGCAGTCCAGTGGTCTTTTTATGTCACTGTCATCATTTTTTGTCTGATTAGGCAGTGGGTGCAATCCAGGTTTTCATCTGGCTTGTTTCCTCTTGCTATTCTTGTATTGTGTCCATTTCTGGCTCTAATTCTGTGATATGTTTTTGTTGGTTTTTTTAATTATATTAATAAATATTGTTCATTTTAATATATTCTCTCTTTCTGAATGAGTTGGTCTTCCCAATTGAAAGTCCCATCTAGGGGGTTTGTTTCTTGTTTTTTAAAGGATTTTAAGTATTCCCTATTAACTATTCCAACATGGAAAAAAAAAAGTTTTGTCTTTAGATATACTATTATATTTGTATTTTTTTTCCTGAAGCTGCTGAGTATGGTGTGGGCACAGTGTGTATCAAATGATGTTATGCCCCAGATTGCATGTTTTGTTTTGTTGCTGCTGCTTACAGAAATAACTGATTTGTTTCTAGGCACACCTGTCCTGCTTTTAGCAAATCAGACTTCTGTGGTTACTGTGGTAAATGGTTTGTGCATAATAACACAGTTGGCTGATTGCAAAGGTAGGCATAATACAGATAACTGTTCACTTAGTGTTTTTTGCCACAAGATGGTGCTGTTGTTCAGTTTGCAAAATCATTCTCTAGTTATCTGTAGTCTTTTTTTTTTTTTGTCAGGTTATATATGATCACTGGCACTCGTTCAAGAAGCACTAATTGTTAAAGCAAGCTGTATTGCTTTTAACATGTATTTAGTATTTTGTAGCAAAATGTGCTGAAAGCCAGGTGATAAGATTCACAATGCTATATTTTACCATCTAGCAATGGGCTAGGAAATCCCTCCTGTTGACTGATTATGTCTATTGATATCAATTTATCAAAAAGGAAACTCTGTAGCACTTGTCTGCAATCAACTTAAGGTGAGGAGGGGTGTTAAAAACAAGTGTCTGAGACAAAATTTTCTCAACTGGCCAATCCGCTTTTTATGGGGGAAAAACGAAGGGTAGAAGCTGATTGGTTGCTATGGACAACAATACCAGTTGAGACAGAACTTGCCTTAAACACTTATTATTAATAATTAGTTATAAATGTCCCCTATTGTATCAAAGCAAAAGGGCAGCAAGACAATATGGCAAAAACATTTTCTGAAGAAGCGCTTAGCAGTGTCAACCTCCATAGTTCCCCCTGACACATTACCTTTAAATTCCAGATACTGTCCCATATTTTTGTTGTATTCAATGCAGAGAATTGCAGATAAGCTATTATAAAGCTCAGCGCCTCCCTGATTACCAACTGTACAAATAAGACAGTTGAGCATATGGGAGTATTACTAGATGTGCACTGTGAGAAACAACATTAAGGCACACCACTGTGTACCAGTGCAAGGCAGGTAACAGAACCCGTGTATATAATGAGCCACTGTGACTGCCCCCTGTACATACATCATTGCAAACTGTATACAAAATAAAATCTTTACACCTACCTTCAAAATATTGAAGAAACTATACATTCCCATTAATGTGTTTATGAAGCATTGTGACTCATGATGTAAGCTGCTATGATATTCCACAAATACATAATCTGCAATTTCTGCTTTAAATGGTCCACCTACAAAATTCTTCTAACCATCACCGGCTTAGGATTTCTCCAAATTCACAGAAAGCATGCACTGGAAGGTCAGTTTATGCTTCATAGAAACGCATGAAGAAAGCTGATGCTAGTAAGCGTCATCTTCTCAACCAGACTTACTGCATGGTCATAGTCATGCCAGGGTTGGCAGGAAATCTGGGAGCCCAGCAGGGAAACCTGCTATTTTTGTTTTACATCAGGTAATGCTATATATTGTTTTAATTTAGTTGTCCAACCTTCTTGATGATCAGAATTACAAAGTTCATCCACATTTTCCAACAAGTCCAAGAGATTTCACTTCATTGGAATTTTCATTGTACCTAGTAGGGACTTTTTGTTTTAATAAACTGCAATATTGTGTCACATTCCAAATCAAGGATAATGCAGGATTGCATCAATAGATTGGTCTGGGCAGATACTGCAAATTTGCATTGCACTGAGAAATATTTCTTTCATGTTTAATTTACAGACATTCAATGAATTATTTGATGCCCACAAAACTGAAGCAGATATTTTTGCAGTTGTCTCCAAAGCTGAAGAATTTGAACAGATCAAGGTAAGATAACATCTCATAAATGTGCACTTAACATAATGATTAATGATTTTTATGTCTATTATCTGGCCACTAAAACTGTTACATATTAATGATTATCTTAACCCATATCTAGATAATGCAAGTGCCACCACAGAAGCAGCTATAGTGTACACCTTTGAATCTTTGAATGTATTGTCTATAGGCAATAGGTCCGCCCTTTCAGGGAACAACCATGCTATGTACTGTATTGCCCTCTCCATATTTCTTATATCTATTCCTAAATCAGTGTTTTGCTTTTTGTTTTTGTGTTTTGTTTTTTAGCTGAACGGTGGTTCAACTCAGTATACAACCCTTTGTGGTGTAATCCTTCCCTTCACAAACTTCTCACCATTCCTGATACACATAGGTGGTCTTCACGCGCTGTAACATGTTTGTGCCATCTGTACACTGCACAAGAATTTAGGACATTTCAACTGCTACAAGAGGAATTTGATCCTCCCACTATTTTTTTTTTCTTTCTGCTTCCAACTTTGTCATGCTGTCTGTATGCAATTTGGAACTCTTAACAATCCGTTAACACCTTTGAAAATTCCTTAAAGTGAAACATTAGGCTGGGTTTTAAAATTGGTGAATAGGCAGGATTTTTAATGCAGACGAGACATGCTTTGTCTTTCTCTTACGTTCACTGACAGACGCAGCCTTCTTATGACACATGGGGTTATGCTCATCCTACTAGGAGTAGCCTAGGCGAAACAAACAAAAGCATAGGTTGGCCCCACCCAGGGGGCCGTCCTCACCTTAGCATATAATCCCCCTGCTCTGTACAGCATATCAGTTTTTATTTGCCTAGTGCAAGGAGTAGACCTGGTTCCCTATGGGAGCAGCGGTCTCCTGAAGATTCATCTAAGGAAGACTGCTATCAAGAAGCTGGCTGGTGGTATAGAGGATATCTCGAATCCTAGTCTTTCCCCAGTCCGGCCAACACTATGCGAACCCCCTTAGGGGGGCCCACCGCATAGCGCCCGTTCCGTGCGGGCGGCCAGTGGCTAAAACCCACTAGAGCCCAGTGACTGGTTCACCTGTCCAGTGGCCTGGCCAGCAGCATGCCTTCTTGCGGGGAGGTAGGTCTGCTCCGGGTGGCTACCCGCTGCGCCCGTCGTATTGGTGAGTGAACCCCTCTTCCGCCCTAGAGGCATGGAGAGTGGGCACCTGGGCAGCTCTGTGGTGGTCAGCTGGTGGGGGTCTGTTAGAGGCCTTCCCCCCACTCCCCCCTCAATCCCCCGCAGGCACCTTTGCACTAACCGTTGGAATCTGCACCGACCGTCCGGAGCAATGTGTTAGGTGGGTCGTCGCCATTGGATTTTGGAGCCGACCGCACGTGTGTAATGGCAGCGTCCATTGTTTGAGAACCATGTGGTTTCCAGCCTTCTCTCTGGCGGCCTCCAGTGGTCGATTGGGAGAACTGCAGTCCTTGTGCAGGAAGTCCTTAAAAATGGGTGTGGGCTTCCGGTTTTTGCTTGGACAGCATGGCTGACACACAGTAACAAGCTCCTGGTGTGCAGCAGTTCGTGGGCATTGCTCTTCGGTTGGAGTGCTGAGGCATCAAACAGCAAGTATAGCTGGCACTTCCTGGGTGCTGGTAGCGGTGGGTGTAATCCGCCCGGGTCTCCCTGGCTGATTTGTGGGGTAGAGGTGGTGGTCACACAGCGGGCGTGCCGGGCTGAGATGTCAGAGGCCGGCAATTCTATGGCAGGGGTACCTGCAGATCTACAGTCCACCCCAGGAGCATTTGTGTCCTTGGAACAGCTGAGGGCGGTGTTTGGGGAGTTCCTCCCCCGGGCAGGGGTGCCCGTTCCGAGGGGCCTCCAGAAGCGCCCACCCCCCCCTTTCCTCAGGGGAGGATTCAGATCTAGAAAGCACTTCAGTGGTCGCACCTGTGGATATATGCGACTCTATGCGACTGAACCAAACAGGGGAGTCGCATGAGTCCGCATATGTTTGTGGACCGCTTAGACCCCCTAGGTCCCCTAGGGCTTACCCTTATGATCAGGTGTTTGAACAGGCAGTGTTCAAGGAATGGCGTAAGCCACTAAGTTCCTTGGCTTTGCCTAAAAGCTTTGCTGTTCGCTACCCCTTTGAGGAAAGCTTTACTAAGAGATGGGCTTCCCCGGTGGTGGACCCTGCCATGGCTCATGTGAATAAGGCAACCACCATCCCCTTGGAGGGGTCGTCATCCTTTAAAGGGGCGGCCGATCGCCGCACAGAGCCAGTGTCTAAAGCACTATTCTTGTTGGCTGGGTCAGCCATGCGGCCAGCGCTAGCGACTGCTATGGCGGCACAGTCTCTTCATGAGCACGCTGCCGCGCTGCACACTAGTTTGTCTGGTGAATGTGCACAGGCTGAAGTACAGCGAGTGCAACATTTGGAAGAGGGTCTCCGCTACATATGCCATGCTGCTTTGGATCTTCTCCCCATAGTGTCAAAAATGTCTGTTTGTGCAATTGTTATCAGGCGGGTGCTGTGGCTCCGCTCTTGGTCGGGCGACCAGGCTTCAAAGAAAGCTCTGGCAGACCTGCCCTTTCAGGGAGGGTGTCTGTTTGGCCCACAGTTGGATAAAACTATTAAGGATTTCACGGGAGGGAAGAGTACTTTCCTTCCAGAGCCGAAGCGACGAGATCGTCGTCGTAGGCAGGGTCCTGTCTCTTCTGGTCAGAAGAAGTTTTTTCGGGCGCCCGGCCCAGCGGGCAAGGCCGGGAAGGCGTTCACGGGCCACAGCAAGAGGCCCTGGCAGTGTAAGTCCGAAAAAGCGGAGGACAAGTCTGCCTCCGCATGATGGGTTGCCCCCACGCGCCTCATGGGTAGGGGGCCAGTTTCTGGGGGTTGCAAGCAGCTCTCTGCCCCCAGAAAAGTCCTTCCCCTCAAACTTGAGGCTCCCGCAGGAGCGTCGGGGGGCGCTTCTGGGCGCCGGTCTGGTGCTCAGCAGTCAGAGGTCATCATTAACGCTGGCTTGCCGGCTGGAGTACCTAGGTCTGTTTCCAGACACGGTACAGACAGGGGTGTTCCTAACACCGAGCAAGCGTCTAACGCTTCAGGCTGGGCGAACCCTGGGATCGCGGCAGTGGTTTTCCTTACGGTTCTGTATACGGGTGTTGGGGCTCAGGGTGTCGACTTGCGAAGCGATACCTTACGCCCAGAACACTCGGCTCCTGCGAGAGGCAATGTTGTCGCGGTGGGACAAATCTCCTCTATCCCTGGACAGGCCGATCAGGTTGGAGTGTCAGTCCCGGGAACCCTTGGTTTGGGGGATTCAGGTTCCGGCCCTAAACGGGGGGAGAAGTTGTCCCCCCCTCAATTGGTCGATGTAGGTACCGGAACTGAGAGCGAGCAGGCTTTACCTGTCCCGTTGGACAGAGAGGCTGCGCCGTCCGATTTTGGTTCAGTCGGTCAATGCCACGGAGGTGGCGTAGGTAAACCATTAGGGCGGAACAAGAAGCACAGCAACAGCCGTGGACGCAGCTCTGATCCTTCGGGGGGCAGTGCTTCACAGGCCTCGGGGTCAGTATCGGTTGCTGTACATTTTTCCTCCTCTAGGGGCTCTACCGCGGGTTGTAGAGGTGTGGGGAATCCCGACAATTCTGGTAGCTCCGGATTGGCTCCGGCATCCTTGGTACGCCGACGTAGTACAGAGGGTGGCAGAGGCTCCGTGGCATCTTCAATGCATGTATCCTTTATTTTTATGCTAGAAAAACAGTTCTATTAACATGGAAGAGGACCTCCCCACCATCTGTTGAAACCCGAAAAAAAATGATCATTGCCAGACTCCTGCTATGCAAACTTACTTATTAGCTTAGGAAAAAAAAAGTTTTTTTAAATAAAATCTGCGATTGGTGTGTTTTGAGCCGACATTGCCTCTCTAAATCCAGGATTTTGAATATTGTATGTAGAACAAGTATTTTAATGGTTTTGTCTTCATGATTGATATGTAATACCTATCATTGGTTTTGTTATACTGTGTCCTTATTGACTTATTATAAAGTTACATACGAGACTAATCTGGTTATCATATTATTTATGTACTGTATACTATGGTGTTAATTTACTAAAACTGAAGAGTGCAACATCTAGTGCAGCTGTGCATGGTAGCCAATTAGCTTCTAAATTCATCTTGTTCAATTAAGCTGTGACAAAAAAAACCTAGAAGCTGATTGGTTTCTATGCAGAGCTGCGCCAGATTTTGTACCAGTTTTAGTAAATCAACCCCAATAACTTTATAGACAACTCAATAAACATCTTTAACCACCTCGCGACCGCGCCATAGCCGAATGACGGCTACAGCGCGACCCTAAAATGCCAGGAGGCCGTCAATAGACGTCCTCCCATTCGGCTCGCGCTGGGCGCGCTCCCGTCGGCGCCCGTGCTCGCGGGTCCGGCGGACCCGATGTCCGCCGGAGACCCGCGATCTCCTTACAGAGAGGAGGAACGGGGAACCGTTCTGTGAGGGGGGGGGGGCATGCCAGATCTACTGATCCCTGTCACTGGGATCAGTTAGATCTGTCATGTCCCTGCCAATCCCACCCCCCCACAGTTAGAACACACCCAGGGAACACTTTTAACCCCTTCACTGCCCCCTGCAGGTTAACCCCTTTCACTGCCAATGACATTTATACAGTAATCAGTGGACATTTAAATTTCTGATCGCTGAATAAATGTCATTGGTCCCAAAAAAGTGTCAAAAACGTCCGACATGTCCGCCCCAATATCGCAGTCCCGATAAAAATTGCAGATCGCTGCCATTACTAGTAAAAAAAAAAATAATAATAAAAACGCCATAAATCAATGTCCGTAGTTTGTAGTCCCTATAACTTTTGCGCAACCCAGTCAATAAATGCCGATTGCGATTTTTTTTACCAAAAATATGAGGAAGAATATAAATCGGCCTAAACTGATGAATAAATTCCTTTTTTTATTTTTGGATATTTATCATAGCAAAAAGTAAAAAATATTGTTCTTTTTTGTTTATAGTGGCGATCAGAAATGACGCAGAGGGGATCAAATACCACCAAAAGAAAGCTCTATTTGTGGGAAAAAAAAGGACGCCAATTTTGTTTGGGTACAACGCCACAGAACCGTGCAATTGTCAGTTAAAGAGCGTCAGCACTGAAAATTGGTCCAGGCAGGAGGGGGGGGGGGGGGGTTTAAGTGCCCAGTAAGGAAGTGGTTAAAAAAAAAAAATGGTCGATGCATTTTGATGACTAAGATCCAATCACCTGACCTTATCTTGTCCCAGAAGGCTGTGATAAAGTTTCACAGCAGCTAATTTTGAAATCTTCACATAGAGGTGTCCGTTTATGAAACTGTGAACAGCGGTAATCCCAAAGATCACCTCTGATCACAGTTCATTTTCGGTTTATGAAACAGAGATTATTGGGGGAGAACATGTTCTCCGCAGACCATCTCCACACAGAGAAGCTGTGACTGACTGACACAGAAATGGCCAGTTTATGAAGCTGCGATATCAGCACTTCACTGGCGATCTGTGTCAAAATTCACACTCCCCCCATTCACCAGCTCAGAGGTGGTGAATCAGGGAGTGAAGAGGGAATCCCAGGGGAAGGAGGAAGATTACTGACTTCCTTCTTCCTGGGCCAGACCCCTCAATACAGTAACCATGTCCCCCTGTCATGTTTAAGTGTGTGTATATATATATAGATATGTGTATATATAATGTGTGTGTATATATACATATATTGTGTAGGGGAACTAATTATTTTATTAACTAGGGTGAGTGGTCTCATCCGAGAATGTCCATGTACTGAGCTGTGATAATTTATCACTGCTTAACTGGTTGCTGACCAGCCGCCGTAGTTGTACAGTGGCAGGTCGGCTCCCCTGCACAAACAGTTGTCATTGTACGTCGGCTGCGCATGCACGATTTGCGGGCGAGCGTGCCCACGAGCCGGGCGGACTCGGTGTCCGCCGGCGACCCGCGATCGCCTGTTACAGAGGCAGAACGGCAAATCCCTATTCTGTTAGGGGACGTGACACAGATCTACTGTTCCCTGTCATCAATAGCAGTTAGACCTGTCAAGCCCCGGCCAGCCCAGCCCCCACACAGTTAGAACACAGTTAACCCCTTGATTGCCCTCTAGAGTTTAACCCCTTCCCTGCCAATGACATTTATACAGTAATCAGTGGCTATTTAAAGCTCTGATCGCTGTATAAATGTCATTGGTCCCAAAAAGGTGTCAAAGGTGTCCGATCTGTCCACCGCAATGTAGCAGTTCCGATAAAAATCGCAGTTCACCGCCATTACTAGTAAAAAAAAATAATAAAAATTCCATAAATCTATTCCCATAGTTTTTAAACATTATAACTTTTGCGCAACCCAATCAATATATGCCTATTGCATATTTTTTTTTTCTTTTCTTATATTTTTTGGATATTTATTATAGCAAAAAGTAAAAAAAATGTTGATTTTTTTTTATTTCAAAATTGTCACGCTTTGTTTATAGCGCAAAATATAAAAACTGCAGAGGTGATCAAATGCCACCGAAAAAAGCTCTATTTGTGGGGAAAAAATGTCAATTTTGTTTGGGTAACAGCGTTGCATGACCGCGCAATTGTCAGTTAAAGCGACACAGTGCCATATCACAAAAAGTGCTCTGGTCAGGAAGGGGGCAAATCCTTCCAGGGCTGAAGTGGTTCATAAATGGACATCTCAGTGTTTTCTGGTACTGTAATCCCACCATGTCTCACGAGATTCCAGTATCAGGGGGCGTTCTCCACTGATGGAAGCATTTGTAGATCATTTCGCTTCACAAAAGGTGAAGCGATCTACACCACTTCATAAACTGGCACACAGAGAAGAACGATCTCCTGTGAATTCCGCAGAAGTCAGCAGTGGATTCTTTCCACTGCTTCATAAATGAACACCAAAATGTAAACATTTATAAAGAAAGCGTCACTTATGTATAGCTGTACCTCTTTAATCTGCTGCGTTTCTTAAAAAAACCCAATCAGTGTATATTATTTAGCCTTTGCGAAACTATGGTATAGATATTTGAAAATAGATCAATCCTGTAATGACTGCCTAACAGTACAAAGCCCCCCCCCCCCCCCCAATCATGACCTGTTTTTAATTGTAGGCATTCCAAAGTATTTGATAAGAGCCATGGTGAGTTTTTTGGAGTTGTATTTCTTGGAAAATAAAGGATTTTTTTTTTCGCACAGTTGTAATTTTAACAAGTTATTTCTCACACACAGCATAGGCTTACTTAGAATTACATCCCGAAACACATTTTGCTATGCCTTCCAAGTATGGGGATAGTACATGTGTGAGACTTTTTCACAGCCTGGCCACATAGAGGAGCCCAAAATCCAAGGAGCACCTTCAGTTGTTCTAGGGCAATGGTGGCAAACCTTGGCACCCCAGATGTTTTGGAATTACATTTCCTATTATGCTCAACTACACTGCAGAGTGCATGAGCATCATGGGAAATTTAGTTTCAAAACATCTGGGGTGTCAAGGTTTGACATCACTGTTTTGTGGTCATACATTACATCTAATTTTGTGACTAACTATGACCATTTTGGAGGCCCTGGAGCACCAGCACAGTAGAAACACCCATAAAATTACCCCATTTTGTAAAGCAAATAAGGTACTTTCTGAAAGGCATAGTCTTTTGAAAATATCATATTTTACCACAAGTTTTTTGGAAAATGCAGGAAAGAATTTTTTTGACACAATGTAATCAATTAATAAGATCTAGCTAACACACATCATCCAGTAGGTATACTTAGAATTACAACACACTATCTGCTACTCCTCCCGAGTATGGCAATACTACATGGGTGAGACTTTTTTACAGCCTAGCCACAGAGAGGGGCCAAAATCCAAGGAGCACCTTCAGGCTATCTTGGGGCATAAATTATGCATCTAATAATGATCCAAAACACTGTAACTGGGGTGGTGGTGATTATGGACAATTTGACTGGCGTTGTGGTTATGGACACTGAGATTGGTGTGGCAGTGATCAGAAACACTGTAACTGGTGTGGCCGTAGTCAGGGAAATTGTAATTGGTATTAAGGTGATCAGGGACACTGTGACTGGTGTGGCGCTGATCAGGGACACTGACTGGTGACAGTATGTTTTTTCTTTTTTTACATACTATCACCATAGCAGTGCACTGTAATGCTCTGGGGAGGTGATCAGTTTGTTTGTTTTTTTTTTTTGTTATGTTTTTTTTTTTTCACTGTGATTGTTTACTGTAATCGGCAATCAGTAAGATTGTTCAAAGGTACACTCATAGAACCTCATTTACTGTAATTTGTGATTGGTCACAGCTGTCACATGGCACAGGACCGCTGTAATTGGCTGTCAATCACAGAGATCACACAGTAGTAAACAATAACGGCCTTGTTTACTATCCAAATCTGACTGCTGTTATTGGTTACAACGTTCACATGGTACCAGGGCTGCTCACAGTGGCCTGGTTCAATGATCGGTAATCTGCTGTGTCCACTGGACACATCAGTCACAGATCCCGCAACTGTGCACTCTAGCGCGAGCGGCCGATGCTTGAGGACATACGGGCACATCCACCCACATTGGCGCTGTTTCTGTTCATCTGTAAACAGGCAGTAGGCAACCTGCGGCCCTCCAGCTTTTGCAAAACTACAGGTCCCATCATGCCTCTGGGAGAAATTGCACCCGTCATCCTTGCAATGCGTCATGGGAAATGTAGTTCTACAACAGCTGGAGGGCTGCAGGGTGCCTACCCCTGCAGTAGGCGGACGGGAGGTGGTTAATGGCAAAGCAATGGATGCTTATGTCAGTCATGTCATTTATAAACGGTACTGCAGAATTCACCTTTGGGCGACCAGTGCACTTTTTAATGGCAGTGAGAGAAGTCTGGCTTGTTTCACAAATACAGTGTACAGAGCCAATCTGAGCCGACCAATCACAGCAAATACAAATGTAGACAGTGTAGTGTTTACATTGGAGAGCCCACCCCTTCCTCTTACGACAGAGGAAGGAGGAACTAATGAATGAATCCGTTCCAGATCAGCGTATCAGCAGATCCCATGGTTGTGGGTTCATTTTGATCCCTGTTCTGCCTCTGCAGTGACCTTTATTTTTTCCCCCTTCACTTCCCTTATCCTGCACATCTCTACATAAACCCACTCTCATTTCCTTCTTCCCACTGTTTGTAACATGTACATTAACCTCTTCACCTCCTGCTCCCTCTATGCATGACTCAGTACATTTAATATATCTAGTGCATCATTTCTAAGCTCTAGATTTGAACCCCCTCATTGCTAGAATGTTTCTTCATTTAAAAAAAAAAACTATGGCAAAAAATATTAACTTTCCAAAAAAGAATAGTTTTGGGGGTTTTCATACTATCCTACCATTTTTATTTGCAATGTTTTTATAACAGAATCTTAGAAAAAGTTGTTTTTATTTCAAAATGTTTGTTTTTTTGCTGTTTAGACAGTAAAAAAAGTAGTGGTTATTAAATGCCACCAAAGGAAAGCTCTATCTTTCTCATTAAAATTCTACTTCTAAAATTAATTTGGGTACAGTGTTGCATGACAGAGCAACTTACAGCACAGAAAAATTGAAGCATTAAAAAAAAGACTTAAACAGTTGCCCCTAAAAAAAAAAAAAAAAATATTAAAGTTGTGTTGGGGGGCATGTCCAAAGATGGCCACCAGGGCAGACGTGTGGTGAGGAAGCTCCCACGTGGTTTTCTGCTTTTATCTGCTTCCCTGCAGTTGCTGACCACTCTGACCAGCTCCTGTGGTGGGGATTGCCCCAGTGAACGGCATGACCAAGGGTAGAGGCAAGGGATACTACAAGACCTGTGCCTCCCTTGATCGTACACCTCTGACTCCTTCAGCACCAGCCGGCACGGGGAGGCCATCCACTGCTGCAACCAGCATGGCCACACAGGCGGCGGATGCGGACCTGGGGCTGGCCGAGCACTCCAAGTTTGATGCCCTAATGCAGGCTATTAATACCTGGGGGACACGGAGGATGGGCTGCGGGAGCAGCACGCATTACTACATGTGCTCCGCACTAATGTGAAACACCTGGCGGGCCGCGCCAAAGACGCTGAGAACCGGAGCAGAAGAAACAACCTCTGGGTGGTGGGCCTCCCGGAGGGCGCAGAGAGAAGCGACCCACTGAAGTTCACTGAAAACCTGTTGCGATCCCTCCTACCACAAGCTCGGTTCTCAGACCTATTTGTTGAGGCGAGGGCACATAGAATGCCTGCTACCCGGGGCGTCACGGGAGCTCCTCCACGAACGTTCATCTTCCGACTGCTCAACTACAGAGATTGGGATCTGGTCCTCCGAGAGGCCAGGAAGGTGGATGTCCTGAGCTACGAGTGTGCTAGAGTAATGATATTTCCGGACTATTCCATTGAGACTCAAAAGCTTCGTAGATCCTTCGATCAGGTGAAGCTCAATCTGAGGAATAAGAAAATTAAATACAGCATGCTTTTTCCTGTGCGGCTGAGAGTCCAAGATGGCGAGACAATCCAGTTCTTCACTTCACCAGAGGAGGCGGCGCAGTGGCTGGAGACGCTTCCAAGCGGCTGATCACTACAGTGGAGTTCCCTTGACTGCTGCATTCTGCCTGGGAGCTGGGACCTGTCGGGGGAGGTGAGAGCCTTCAACTGCTGTTCTCCGGTATGTACTATGTTATTCCTCTCCCGCTGCTGACTATGGGGCACTAGCCCGGTGATCCCTGCTCGGCTCCCTGGTGGGCAGACCTGTGGCCCTTGCAGACATTTTGCTGTGGGACTGTGATCGTACCCCTAAGTTTCTAGTTCAGGGAGGGAGTTGGGACTTTGGTTTTCATTCTCTTTTTATTGGTTGGCAACATGGTTCAAGCATATACCCCTGGGTCATCCAGGAGAAGTGCTACACTGCAGGGAAAGATGATGATCCATTTCAAATCCATGGAGAGACTTACTACAGGAGGACTGTGATGCTTGGGTGAACTGCGGTTCACACCCCTAGATGGCGGCTGCCATACTATGTTTGGGGGAAAAGGACAACGAAGTCTGGGGGGTAGTACGGGGTGGGGGGAAATGGGGGAGCAAGTCTTGGTAAGCGCTGGACTGCCTTTCCTAAGGAGGGGTTAATTTGTTTATTGGTTTTCTTAGATTTCACTTTCTCATATGACTTATATAGGGAGATTACTAATCCATATCTTCCACTAGATGGAGACAAAGTTCACTATATCTATGCAAGAACATGGGCCTCCCATGTAAAATCATATATTGCTGTGACTAGTTGTGCCTGGTATTACGTGATGTTGATGCTTTGGGAATTGTATGTTCTGCCTTAGATAATGGAGTCGCTCTCAGTTCTAACATGGAACGTCAGGGGTTTGAATTTTAAATTTAAACGCTCTCTGGTTTTCAACTACATCAAAAGATACTCGCCAGAGATATATATCCTGCAAGAGACGCACCTAACTGGGAGCAGGGTGCTGGCCCTCAGGAAGCCCTGGGTTGGGTCCTATTATTCTACATTTTCGTCCTATTATTCGACATTTTCGTCCTATTCCAGGGGGAATCAGCATCCTGGTCCACAAATCCTTACGGTTTGCCCTCTTGGATCTCCACTTGGATCTGGAGGGTAGGTATGTGGTGGTGCATGCACTGTTTGGCGGACTTGAACAGTCCCTGGTGGGTATCTAATTACATCCCCCGGCCTCCACGGCTGTATTAGACAAGCTAGTTCCCATCCTGGCCCAATACCCGGCGGCGGAGATCATGCTGGCAGGGAATTTTAATATGACACTAAATCCTAGTATGGATAAGTCTAACCTTGACACGGCCACGGATTCTCTGCTGTCGAGATGGTCTGAAATCTATGGCTTCCAGGATGTTTGGAGATGGAGGCACCCTGCTGCATCTCAATTTTCTTGACATTCTGCAAATCATACCTCCTTCTCCAGAATTGACCTCCTACTCACCAGTGGGTCACTACTCCCTAGGGTGCGGGAAATCACATTGCTCCCTAGGGGCATCTTGGACCACTCCCCGGTGTTGATTCAGATGAGGCTGAACACTCCAGCTGGGACCACCCCCTGGCGTCTGTCAGGTTATTGGATCACTGACGAACGAATATCCCCCTGCAATAGACAATGAAATCAAGGCATACTGGGAGCACAATAGGGAAGGGACAGTACCTCCTCAGCAAACCTGTGATGCTTTCAAGGCCTGTACTAGGGGACTCTACCAGCGGATGATACACAAAGTCCGCAAGGATTCAGGGTTGGCAGAACAGGAAGCTGAGATGCTTGAATCGCAATACACTTCCACTAGAAACGCTGAACTCTATGCTTGCATGCTAATACTATATAGGGAAATATCAGTGTTGATGGCGGCCTCTTGCAGGAAGATCCTCCCGACACAATCCCAGAGGATTTTTGAACAAGGAGAGAGATCAGGTAGGATGCTGGCATGGCTGGTGAAGGAGAGGTCAGCTACTTCCCATATAGCAAATATTCAGGACAGGGATGGGGTGCTACACTCTGACCCCCTGGGGATTAATGGGCAATTTGCTCAATTTTTTACGAATCCCTATATACCTCTAGGGCCAATTATACTGTATTGGAACTAGACACCTTTCTTGAGCGTATTGAGTGCCCGCAGCTCTCGGCCCCGGCTCGTGCCAGATTGGACACCCCTATCACGCTGAAGGAGGTACGCACTGCTATTGCCTCACTCGAGCCGGGTAAAACCCCGGGCCCAGAGGGGATTCCAGTAGAGTTCTACAAGTCCCATCTGGAGACTGTGGCCCCTAGTCTGCATGAGCTGCAGAACCCCGAATTATGTGCGTCTTACTGACCGATCGCTATTGAATATAGATGCTAAAGTCTTGACGAAGGTGTTGGCCAACAGGCTCAACTCGGTTATACTTTCGCTGATACATGGCGACCAAACAGGTTTTATGCCGGGGAAGGGCACCGACATTAATCTGCGCCGCCTCTTTACGAATATCTCCCACTCCTCTGAGGGCGTAGAACTCGATGTCATTGCTTCGTTAGACCCCGAGAAAGCTTTTGACTCGGTGGAGTGGGACTTCCTTTGGCAGATCCTCTGGAGATTCAGGTCTGGCCACCAGGAACATTTCGTGGATACAGCTAATATATGCCAGTCCCACTGCCAGAGTTAGAACTAATGGATCGCTCTCATCACCCTTCCGCCTCTCCAGAGGCACTAGACAGGGGTGCCCCCTATCACTGGGGCTATTTGCCCTGGTAATGGAGCCCCTAGCCATCCTAATTAGGTCCTCAGAGGATATTAAGGGGATACAGGTTGGTCCACTGGTGTAGAAAATATCTCTGTATGAGGATGATGCAGTTCTCTACCTCGCAGACACCTCCTCCTCACTTGAAGAGGCCCTGAAGACTATTGACCACTATGACTTCTCAGGGATATAAAATCAACTGGACCAAATCACTACTCTTCCCCCTGTTGCAGTCTCCCCCCGCTCTTGAGACAAATATCCCGCTACATCTGATGGATAAATTCAAGTACTTGGGTTTAGAACTACAGAGGGATGTACAACATTACCTAAGTGACAATGTATACCCGGTATTGAACCAACTTATTAGCAAGTGCCAGGCCTGGAGATCTCTGCCCCTCACCCCGGTGGGAAGAATTAACCTACTTAAAATGACATTTCTCCCTAAATATTTGTATGTATTTTGTAACCCCCTAGTCCCTATTCCTTCTTCACACAATTATAACGGACGATTAACTCCTTCATATGGGCAGGCTCCCTTCCCAGGGTTGCTAAGGATACCCTCCAACAGCCCCTCTCCCTGGGTGGCCTAGCGCTGCCTAACTTCCGTAAATATTACTGGGCGGCAGTGCTGGTCACAGTGAGATGGTGGTTCACACAAAACCAGTCCAACCCAGCGGTGAATCTCAAGGCGGCTATCCCCAGCTCCTATTCGGCATTGAGTAACCTGGTGTTGCGGGAAATTGGAGCCCACCCACACTTGCCCAATCCCATGCGGACCACAGTCAAGGTTTGGGAGCCAATGTCTGCGAAGAGAAACAAGCCCAGGACTTGGTCACTGTATACCCCCCTGTGGGGCAACCCTAAACTCAGACACTTCCTCACTATCCCGGACTCTGCCCTTTGGGCTCGGTACAAGATCAAAATATTAAAGCACATTATGCCAGGGGGTACCCTCCTCACATTTGATCAACTCTGAGAAAAATTTAATTTCCCCACAAAGATGCTTTTTAGGTTCCTGCAGCTGAGGCATGCAGTCAGGGCGCAATTCCCGGAGGGAATAACTCTGGAGTCTAATGGGGTGGAGGGGTACCTCATATCCAGGGAGGTGGACCGGGTGCTCTCTTCCTTATACCTTAGAATTACCTCCCAGAGCTCAGGCGGGGGGACTATTCTATTTACTAAGTGGAAGGCTGACCTCCCCAACTTAGTAGAGGAGGACTGGACGGAAGGGCTTCAGCAGTATATACAGCTGAAATTTATACACAGGGCGTATTATACCCCCCCAAAGGCTAGCAAACATCTACCCATCCAGATCAGATAGATGCCCGAAGTGTACAACGGGATTAGGCACCTTTATACATGTCTGGTTTTGACCTGTGCTGCAGCAGTTTTGGTCGGCCGTGGTGGGAGTCGTCAACTCGGCAGAGGGCTTCTCCATTGGTTTGGACCCAGTGGTCCTCTTGTTGGGAGTAATGGATATGATTACTAAGAAGATGCATAAGCAATTGTTCATATTCTATTCTGCTTACTATGACAGGAAGGCAATACTATTGAAATGGAGGGAGGCGGACCCGCCCACGTTCTCACAATGGTGGTCACTGATTGATATAGTTCTACCCCTATATAAAATTGCCTACATGAATCGCAGATGTCCTAAGAAGTTTGATAAAATCTGGGGCGGTTGGGTCAAGTCCTAACCCCTTAGAGGACATGACTATGAATGTTAACTCTGCTCAGAGATTAAGAACACAAAATTGTATGGTTGAGACCTGTATAATATCCCAGTGTTAACATGGACAAGACACTAACATAGTCACGAAATGTATTATATGCTTGTTTGTAAAACATGGGACAAACTTGTACACATTTGTGCTGTAATCTTTTTGTATGAGAAAAAAATAAACGTTTCTGTTAAAAAAAAATGTTGTGTTAAAAGGCTGCTAAATCTTGATGAGTCCCAGCATCCATGGTAACCCCATAACCATATATACAGAACTGTCCCCTAGAACCAAGTATCTTTTTTTAACCAGCTCTAGGGTCAAATACACCTAATCTCTCCCCAAAGTCATAAAGGATTAAAATGATACCTTGATTGCTTTGATACTCCCTAGCAGTTGGTCATATGATGGAATGCCACTGTTGCTTGATCTCTGATGAGGAGAATGAACAGCCAAGTAAAACAACTGTCAGAAATACTGTATTATTGGTCTCATTTCCAGGGCTTGTATAACAAATAGGCTTCTGTCCATGCGACAGGCTGCCATGAGAACATGGGATAGCAGCGTATCCATCTAAAGTATCCCCATTCTTTTTTACCTTCCATAACCATAAAGCCAAACTCAAAAATCAACAAACAGGCAGCTATATATTTATATAAAATAGAATTAGCTGTATTTAAAATGCAGCTTGTGTAAATGCCTGAAACTGACTTGTTTTCCACCTGCTTTAAACCTATGTACACAGCGCACCAGTTGACAGGGAACATGGCAACTGGTAAAACGGATAGAGAGATGACTCATCTATCTGTTCCTGCTTTTTAGCTGTCCATTCACAGGCGGGGGTCAAGGAGGTGATCTAACTATATATTTTTTAACTCCAGCAGAGAAAAGCTAGCTCACCAGGGGTTGGTTATGCTGTCTGGTAGAATGTAAAATCTCAGGACTGGGTAAAGAAAAATGGAAATCCTTTGACAAGTAAACCAGCTTCCATATTTTTATTTCAGTGTTGTAATAGCTGTCTGCCTGGAATACATCTTTAATTAATTAGGGTAAGCAGGATAATGTAGGGAAAGGGGGGGGGGCTTGTTAATGTTCTAATTGTTTCTAAAAGCTAAATTCTAGCCACTGTAAATTACTAGGTTCAAAATTTGCTTGGTCACCAATGCTCCAACTTTTTAACTTTTATTAACAAATGTGGAAAATATGTGAAAAATGAACCCGAGCAGATTATACATATACTGTACATAGCTGGTTGATGTCTGCTGACATTGTCAGGACGGATGTTCGTTGTTGATCTACTTGATATAATATGTCTGGCCTATTTGAGTTAGAGGTTAGGAAAAGCCCAGCATTTCTTCATATCTATAGTTTGTTACACATACAATTACATATTGTCTGAATAGGAGAGAAATATAATATCCTCATAATGTATATGAATCAAACACAATCCCTGTGTGGATGCTAGTATAAGAGATGCGGTAGAAAAGATTGAATGTGTGCTTTAATCAATAGTAGTATAAAAAGGCATGTGTAAATAATACAAATTGGTACATTGTTTTAGTGAAAGTAATTCTTAGAAAAATGCCATAATGTTGTTGTTTTTCATCACAATTATATTATAATGTTCTATGTCAGGGTCGTGGTAGAAAAATTAATTGACCAATACTCTTTTCTAAAAATATTTGTAGTATTTCAAGTTCTTGAATGCAAGATACTTTCCATTTGCCAGACCTAATTTCCAAAATAATAGATGGCTTGTTATTTAGTTATTATGTTCTACAATTTAAATAGTACATCATTTCAGTTCATTCAGTCACAGATTGGAATCCTGCTGTAAATTTATTTAAAGCACTATTGAAATTTAAAACTGTTAAATAAATTCCAGGTGCATCAAAACAAAAGACATGCAAAGCCTTACAGTTTGTTTTCTTTAACCACATCAGTACCGGGCACGAAAAACCCCTTCCTGTCCAGGTCATTTTTCAGCTTTGAGCGCTAACACACTTTGAATGACAATTACTCAGTCATGCAACACTGTACCCATATGAAATTTGCGTCCTTTTTTCACACAAATAGAGCTTTCTTTTGGTGGTATTTAATCACTTGGGATTTTTTTATTTTTTGTGCTATAAATAAAAAAACATTGAAAATTTTGTGAAAATATGCCTTTTTCTTTGTTTCTGTCATAAAATTTTGCAAATTAGTAATTTTTCTTTGTAAATTTTGGCCAAAATTTATACTGCTACCTATCTTTGATAAAAATAACCTAAATAAGTGTATATTATTTGGTCCTTGTGTAAGTTATAGAGTCTACAATCTATGGTGCAATCATTGAAAATTGATCACATCTGATCACACCTGATATACTGACGGCCTATCTAAATTCTTGAGACCCTAACAAGCCAGGAAAGTACAAATACCCCCCAAATGACCCCTTTTTGGAAAGTAGACATTCCAAGGTATTTAGTAAGAGGCATGGTGAATTTTTTGAAGTTGTAATTTTTTCCCACAATTCTTTGAAAAATGAAGATTTTTTTTTTCTTTTTTTTTTCACAAAATTGTAATTGTAACAGGTTATTTCTCACACCCAGCATATGCATACTACAAATTACGCCCCAAAACACATTCTGCTACTCCTCTTGAGTATGTCGATATCGCATGTCTGAGACTTTTTCACAGCCTGGCCACATACAGAGGCTCAACATGCAGGGAGCACCGTCGGGTATTCTAGGTACATAAATTACACATCTAATGTCATGACGACCTATCACATTTTTGAAGGCCCTGGAGCACCAGGACAATGGAATTGCCCACAAAATGACCCCATTTTGGAAAGTAAACTCCCCAACGTATAATATATGAGGCATAGTGAGTCTTTTGAACGGTTCATTTTTTCCAGTAGCTTTTGGAAAATGTGGGAAAAAAATGAAAATGCATTTTTTTTACCTAAAGTTGTCCATTTATAAGATATTTCCAACACATAGCATGTACATAGCAAAAATGACACCCCAAAATACATTCTGCTATTCCTCTTGAGTATGGCAATACCACATGCGTGAGACTTTTACATAGCCTGACCACATACAGAGGCCCAACATTGAACTAGCACCTTCAGGCGTTCTACAAGCATAAATTACACATCTCATTTCTCAACACCCTATTACACTTTTGAAGGCCCTGGAGCACCAGGACAATGGAATTGCCCACAAAATGACCCCATTTTGGAAAGCTAACACCCCAACGTATAATCTATGAGGCATAATGAGTCTTTTGAACATGTCATTTTTTTTCCAGTGGTTTTTGGAAAATGTGGGGAAAAAATGAAAACGCTTTTATTTTTACACAAAGTTGTCCATTTATATGATATTTCCAACACATAGCATGTACAGTGGGTACAGAAAGTATTCAGACCCCCTACATTTTTCACTCTTTGTTATATTGCAGCCATTTGCTAAAATCATTTAAGTTCATTTTTTTCCCTCATGAATGTACACACAGCACACCATATTGACAGAAAAACACAGAATTGTTGACATTTTTGCAGATTTATTAAAAAAGAAAAACTGAAATATCACATGGTCCTAGGTATTCAGACCCTTTGCTCAATATTTAGTAGAAGCACCCTTTACAGCCATGAGTCTTTTTGGGAAAGATGCAACAAGTTTTTCACACCTGCATTTGGGGATCCTCTGCCATTCCTCCTTGGAGATCCTCTCCAGTCCTGTTGGGTTGGCTGGTAAACGTTGGTGGACAGCCATTTTTAGGTCTCTCCAGAGATGCTCAATTGGGTTTAAGTCAGGGCTCTGGCTGGGTCATTCAAGAACAGTCACGGAGTTGTTTGAAGGTAAACCTTCGGCCCAGTCTGAGGTCCTGAGCACTCTGGAGAAGGTTTTTGTCCAGGATATCCCTGTACTTGGCCACATTCATCTTTCCCTCTATTGCAACCAGTCGTTTTGTCCCTGCAACTGAAAAACACCCCCACAGCATGATGCTGCCGCCACCATGCTTCACTGTTGGGACTGTATTGGACAGATGATGAGCAGTGCCTGGTTTTCTCCACACATACCGCTTAGAATTAAGGCCAAAACTTCTATCTTGGTCTCATCAGACCAAAGAATCTTATTTCTAACCATCTTGGAGTCCTTCAGGTGTTTTTTTTAGCAAACTCCATGTGGGCTTTCATGTGTCTTGCACTGAGGAGAGGCTTCCGTCGGGCCACTTTGCCATAAAGCCCCGACTGGTGGAGGGCTGCAGTGATGGTTGACTTTCTACAACTTTCTCCCATCTCCCGACTGCATCTCTGGAGCTCAGCCACAGTGATCTTTGGGTTCTTCTTTACCTCTTTCACCAAGGCTCTTCTCCCCCGATAGCTCAGTTTGGCTGAACGGCCAGCTCTAGGAAGGGCTCTGGTCGTCCCAAACATCTTCCATTTAAGGATTATGGAGGCCACTGTGCTCTTAGGAACCTTAAGTGCAGCAGAAATTTTTTGGTAACCTTGGCCAGATCTGTGCCTTGTCACAATTCTGTGTCTGAGCTCTTCAGGCAGTTCCTTTGACCTAATGATTCTCATTTGCTCTGACATGCACTGTGACCTGTAAGGTCTTATATAGACAGGTGTGTGGCTTTCCTAATCAAGTCCAATCAGTATAATCAAACACAGCTGGACTCAAATGAAGGTGTAGAACCATCTCAAGGATGATCAGAAGAAATGGACAGCACCTGAGTTAAATATATGAGTGTCACAGCAAAGGGTCTGAATACTTAGGACCATGTGATATTTCAGTTTTTCTTTTTTAATAAATCTGCAAAAATGTGAACAATTCTGTGTTTTTCTGTCAATATGTGGTGCTGTGTGTACATTAATGAGGAAAATAAATGAACTTAAATGATATTAGCAAATGGCTGCAATATAACAAAGAGTGAAACATTTAAGGGGGTCTGAATACTTTCCGTACCCACTGTACATAGCAAAAATGACACCCCAAAATACTTTCTACTACTCCCTCCGAGTATAGCGATACCACATGTGTGAGACTTTTACAGGTGATGTTTACTCATGGGTGTGACGGTCACTGACAGGTGATTGGCGATGGTCACTGATGGGTGACTGGCGGTGGTCACTGATGGGTGACTGGCAGTGGTCACTGATGGGTCATGGGTGACTGGCAGTGGTCACTGATGGGTGACAGGTGACTGGCAGTGGTCACTGATGGGTGACGGGTGACTGGCGGTGGTCACTGATAGGTGATGGGTGACTGGCGGTGGTCACTGATGGGTGATGGGTCTCTGGTGGTGGTCATTGATGGGTGACGGGTCTCTGGTGGTGGTCACTGATGGGTGACAGGTCTCTGGTGGTGGTCACTGATGGGTGGCGGGTGTCTGGTGGTGGTCTCTGATGGGTGACGGGTGTCTGGTGGTGGTCACTGATGGGTGACAGGTGTCTGGTGGTGGTCACTGATGGGTGATGGGCGTCTGGTGGTGGTCACTGATGGGTGACTGGTGGAGGTCACTGATGGGTGACTGGCGTTGGTCACTGATGGGTGTCGCATGTCTGGCGGTGGTCACTGATGGGTGATGGGTTTCTGGAGGTGGTCACTGATGGGTGATCGGTGTCTGGTGGTGATCACTAATGCGTGACGGGTGACTGGCGGTTGTCACAGATGCGTGATGGGTGACAGGTGACTGGTGGTGGTCACTGATGGGTGACGGGCGACTGGCAGTGGTCACTGGGTGACTGGCGGTGGTCAGTGATGGGTGACTGGCGGTGGTCACTGATGGGTGATGGGTGACAGGCCACGGTCACTGACGGGTGACATGCCATGGTCACTGAGGGGTGACAGGTGCACTTTACGATGGCAGTCTGATGACAGGTACACTTTATGATGACAGGTACACTTTATGGGGGCATTATGGGGTGACTGTTGGGTGACTGGCGCATTGGGGGGGCAGGGGGGATGTGACAGGGTGTGTTTTTACTTTACAGATCAGTAACTCACTGATCCCAGCTCTTCTCTCCTCACACTAGAAACTATGTGAGGAGAGAAGAGCTGGTAACAGTGAGTTACCGCTCTGTTTACATTGGATGTGATCGGCTGTGAAGTAGATCACAGCCGATCACGGCTGATCACATGGTACACAGCCATAACCAATGGCTGTTCACCCCAGTCGGTGACGCGGTGTGTCCTGGGGACATGCCGACACCGACAGAGCTGGGATCTGCGCGCCCGATCGCACGCAATCTCGGCTTAAAGGTGTGACGTCATATGACGTCCCAGAACAATAGCCGTTCCGCCCAACCGTCATTTGACGGTGGGCGGACAGTAAGTGGTTAAAAAACAGCCAAAGTTTGAGTAACAGTGTAATGGAGTAGAAAAGCCTGTCCCCTGGCAGCACACACGCTGCATAGAAAGACCTTTGCTCTCTGTGTAAAAGTATTGGTTTCGCTTTAGAGATCTGACAGATACCCTACTGAATCAGACCGGTATAGTAGTTCTGCAATCAGCAAAAGCTTATGCTCTCTATGATTGGAAAGCTCTTGCTCTGACTGCAGAGAGACCACTGCTTCCACACAAAGGGCAAGGGACAAGCTGAATGTCAGGATGCTGGCAAGGGACAAGCTTTTACTCCACTACAAACTAGGAAAATAAAAATTCAACATATATTGTTCTCAAGAATAAATGCTTTAGCCTGTCTTCACTAAGCCATGATCTGTTTTGATATAAGCTGATGAAATTACAAATCTGGTTTTGGCATTTGACAATTAAATTAAAGTCCATCTAAAGGATCCTTTGTTACAGTTTAAACATGTCCAAAATCCAGTTCCTCTGTGATGTTGTTAGGAAAAGACTGTGCTAAGGGTTAATGCATTTGGTTGCGCTTTCCTCTATTTCCTGGAGCAGCAGCTCTATTTAAACTTCCTGCTTCCTGTAGCAAATGCTGTCCGTTCTATAGCGTGTGAGTGTTCCTGAGAAGTCTGTATCCTGATTTTCTGTTCCTGTGACCCGGCTTGTTTCTGACGTTGATTGATCTCCACCTGCACCGACCCCCAGCTTGCCCAGCGACCACTCTTCTGCCTGATCCTCTTGTACTTCTGCTGCCAGCCTGTTGACGACCCTGCCTGCACCTGACGACCCCTTTGCCTACACCCTTTGTACCACATTGCCTGCCTGTTACCGACCCGGCCTGTACGACCATCCGCTACCTGCACGAGCTGCACCGGACCATCCTTATCACCACCAGGGATCCTGTCCAGCCCTCGTGCCCCCCTGAGCTCCTGGGCTCCCTGTCTGCTCTACCGGGGACCCACGAACCAGGGCCGCAAGAGTGGTTGCTTCCTGCACAAGACAGACTCCACCGCCAGGTACGTGACAGATGTCCTCATAAAGAAGAAAAAAAAATCTTTACTGTCTGTGTGAGTCAAATCTTTCTTAATTTGTGCTTTGCACGCTCTTCCTCAAAGACACTGGAGCTCCTAATGGGAGGGTTTCAGCAGTGCTGTCCATCCAGAAAGCAGTGGACTGGCCTACCTGTGGCCAGCTGCAGATGGATAAACTACAGACTTGTGAATCATCAGTGACATTGATGATAGCCATGCCACTGGTAAAATCCTATCCTACTGTAGTCCAAAAAAGAACAGCTTAAATAAGAGGGGCACTGCTTCTTACAGTTCAGGAGAAGTGTAGCAGCATTGTCAACCCATCACAGGAGGCTGTAGGAGGTCAATAGATATTTGTAAGACTTTGCATGGATTAAATGAAAGGTATAAGTGAAGATGCAGTTACAATAAAGTGCTGCAGCATGTATTTTTTTTTATCGGGAGGCAATAGTTCTACTTTAATCTGTAAGGGTCAGTTTTGATTATAAACTGCCTGTGTAAAGGTGATGGCGCAACTAATAAACAGATTAAAGTCCATAATTCACTGTAATAAGGTACATTATAAAGTCCATAATTCACAATGAATCTGCTCAATCAATGTATGCAATATATAAAGTCCATAAATGATGATCTTATCCCATTGCCAAACTCCTGATTCAAGGTGCTTCTAGTGCTTTTTTTCACCAACTGTGCTCAATAGAAAAGTGGCCACTCACCAGACTTTTATGACTCCCCTTTTACAGGAAGGTCATTTGGCGCTTGTATTTTATCTATTGGATGTTTGGTGAGGCCCGGACAGGGCGGCTCTAAGTTACTTCTATGTATGTTTCGCTAGTATAGCGTCTTCAGGAAGACCACTTCCTGAAGACGCTATACAAGCGAAACATATGTAGAAGTCACTTAGGGCCGCCCTGTCCGGGTCTCACCAAACATCCAATAAACTTCCCTATTCAAGAACAAGGCTTGTATCGCACGCCATGGTCAGAGGGATAGCCTCTCACACACACAGGCTGGATACGCTTAGTGCCATTAGACAGGCACTTCCAAATGTGAGTGTAATATTCTTTCTGCTTTAAAAAAATATTTTTATATTAAAAATACTACACTATGAGACTTTTTAATGTGTCTCCTGTGGAGTCATTTTTGCACACCCCAGCCCGGCTTTGAGATCATCAGACAAGGCAATTACCAGCAGGAACCACTCTGGGCTTTAAAATACAAGTGCCAAAAGACCTTCCTGTAGAAAGGTGTCATAAAAGTCTGGTGAGTGGCCACTTTTCTATTGAGCACGGGTGGTGAAAAAAAGCACTAGAAGCACCTTGAATCAGGAGTTTGGTGATGGGATAAGACCACAATTTATGGACTTTATTTATTGCATATATTGATTGAGCAGATTCATTGTGAATTATATATGTTGTAATGCACCTTTTTACTGTACTTTTTGTAAATAGGATTGGATATTAATCTCTTTATTAGTTATGCCATCACCTTTACACAAGCACTTTATTCTCTAAGGTGTTTCAACACTTCTTAAAGGGACAGCGACAATTCAAATACACAGTTTTAATTTCCATTCTTTCAAGGAGGCACCTACTCCACATTTTTTTCATGTTACTAAGCAGTTTTGATTATAATTGGAAATTCTGCATAGGCAAATGTGTTGGTTATGTCCTTAAAAAATGCATGAGTATATACAGGTGTTGTAGGGTGGGCATTTATTGAATGTCTCTTACAAACACCAAATGCTACCCTTAAACCTGGCCATAGGTGGTTTGAATCTTGGCCAATTCAGCAGGGACCGGCGGAGATTCGAACCATCTAAGGACGTGCTGGTTGCTCCCGAATGGATCCATTGATCGACTTGGGTACAACCAGCATTTGTGATTCTTACATGCGATTTCCGTTCTTCTGGCAGGGACAGTTCTCCGCTTCCCCTCCCCTTCCTGCCAGGAGAACACAATAGTTCTGCGGCAGGGATTTTCCCATCAAAACTAACTGTGTTAATGGGGGAATCAAGTGTTTTTCCTTCTTGCAACCCGTGGTTACAGGAAAGAAAATCTCTTCACCTATGGTCAGCCTGAGGGTGTGTACCAGCTTTCATGCTGCTTAGCCCAAGAATGGCCTTTCAACTTTGTAAAATAAACTGCTTCTTTTGTAAAGTAGTACATACCTTTATTTATCAGATTTTGTTCATAAACAGTTTGTTTTGTTAGTAAACATATTTAATTGTACCGTGACTTTTTAAAGATACTACAGTATACAGGTGGCATGAAGTATGATTTAGGGGTTAGTTCACCCATACTTGATATTTTAGTTACTGATGGAGCCTGGCCAGTTGGATCAACTCTGGTTTCTTATTTGTCTTTGATACAGTAAGATGATTTCCAACTTTCCATGGGGGGAATTTTGGATATTTTAACCCAATTTTTGTATGTTCCACAATCTTCTGTTGCTTTCTGTATAATTGAAAAAAAAAAAACCAAAAAAAAAAAAACAGGGAGAATGGGAACCCTTTATAATAGGCAAGATGTGCAGACGCAGGAAAACAAGAACAGAAGTCTTACCAACAAATGCCTGAGATTTTAAATAGACAGATGCTTTTATTGTGTGTGTGTGTGTGTGTGTGTGTGTGTGTGTGTGTGTGTGTGTGTGTGTGTGTGTGTGTGTGTGTGTGTGTGTGTGTGTGTGTGTGTGTGTGTGTGTGTGTGTGTGTTTGTGTTTTCTAAGCCATATTGCCTCCCATTTGCATTACATTTTTAAAATAGCTTCTTTCCACACTGTCTTTTTAAAAATGGTGTTTAATTCATGGCTGATTTTTATAGCCCAGCTCTGATTCCAAATGCATTTTTTCCCCCAAATTCTGTATTAAACGTTAAAAGAGATTCAAACTTGTAGTATGTTTCCAAAGAATGCAGACTGTCAAAACTACCACATTTTGTCTTTGTCAGGCAAATAAGATGTAAGTTACACAGAAGAAACGCATGTTCTTGTCTTCAAGCTATCCAATATCAGGATCAGAAAGCTTAGAGTGTTTTAAATATTTCTTGATTTATGATTTACAGAACTAAAAAGCAATATATTTATTTTTCTGTTATTATTATAACATTATATTCTGTTATTTATTTTTGTCTGTTAAATATGCAATATTACTTTCAATCATCCGGCAGGCAGAGCTCTGAGATACTTAATTATTTTTTTGTAAAGGAGAAATTTGGTCTATTTAATAGCAGTCTGTCAGTATAAGTAAGGATTTTGTGCTTCTTAAATTGCTTGTTCAACAAACTTTCTTAAAGGAAAAAAAGTTTAACCCAAGAGGGAATTGAGTAAATGTACAATAATCAAACACATATCTCCTTATTGCTCCTATTTTACAATGAAATACACTATTTTGGATATAGAAAGGGCTGTGGAGACATTCTAGGCATACAGGGGGTGGACCTTCACATTTCTATATGTCGGAATGTATGTACAAACATAAGTCTAGATTCGGCACAGAATTTAGGACAGAATGGACATCTCACATGTAAACTTAGAGTTTTTACGGAAAATTACAAATAAATAAAGGTACAAGCCATTCAGCATGGGAAACCATTTTTTTTACTACTTAGGAAATTTACCCATTCTTGCTATGGTCCTGCACTTCATAAACAATCACACTACATATTGAAACTGTTTCCATGACAACAGAACTATTTTTCTAGTCCAAAAAATGTTAATGGCTTTCGACAAATTATAGCACGTTTCACTTTATTTGCATGATGTTTTTTTTAATATGAATACCACCACTGATATTAAAAATACTTGCTAAAATGTAACCAATTTACTTTTTTTATTTATAAAATGTTTTTTTCAAGTTTGTTTTAGAGAATTCTATTTGCTCTGCAGTTTGATCACTTTAAATGAGATGTGATCTGCATGTCTTATGCTGCCCACCTGCTGCATATCTGTGGTGTGACAATAATGAATACATCCAGTGTTAATTCGAGATTGTACTAATCTGGATGAATAAAGGTTTTCCTTTGGTCAGATGGAAATGAAATCTCATCATTTGCAGTATGGTGAGGTTAGCAGGCCAATTTGTTTAGCATAGCAATTTTTTCCTGTGTCAATGGCAGCCTTAATAATAGTGATGAATAATAAAAAGTAATTGTGTCATTATTAATTCACTTTCAATTAGGTCTCTTTAGTTACAGAAGAACAATTTTCTTTCTCCTCTTTTGGGAGAAATGGCTTTGAAACAGTATGGAAGCAAAAAATAATTATGTTTTTTTCTCTGAATGCTCAAAGCTAGACTAAAGTTTTTTTTAGTTTTTCTTTTTTTTTTTCATCTATGATGTAAAAACATTCTGCATTTGTTATCAGTTTTTTTATTGTATGTACTGAAGTTTTATTTATCTCCTGAATTTATACTGCAACAGCATATTACATATTATGGAATCATTGACATCATTCTCATAGTGGAGCTTACAGACTCAAGTCCATCACATCTCTCTCTGATTAATGCTCCCCCTCTGTCTTCTCTTTTTTTCTTTCTTTTCTCTCATTTATTTGAATGCATACATACACATACTAATTTTGCCTGTGTGTTTTATATGGATGGATGTCTTTGGATTGTGAGAAAAAAATAGAACACCACGAGAGAATGCACATAAATACAAACAGTATCTTTTTTTCCAATATTTGAAGAATTTAATAATATTTTGGGTCCCTGTGTTACCAAGTTTACTTTACAGCTTGTGAACAGTATGTGAACAAAACCTCAATGATAGGAGTTAAAACTGCACTATTGATTAAGTCAGATTACGAATATACACCCCTTCCTTTCTGCCCCAGACATGAGTGTTTTGGGAATTTTCAGTTTTGCTAGTGCTGCATTTTCTCTTCAGCAAGCCCAGAAGGTACTACAAAAATAGTTTCATAGACAAATCCTCGTGTGAAATATTTTTTTGGCAAAATAAAAATACAGATAATAATAATATTAACTATTGTATAATGTTTCAGAGTTAAAGCGATCTTAAACACAAAAACAAAAATGTAATATATTCAAACTTACCAATCCTTTGATTTGATGGCAGCATTTGTTTTGTTTTTTAGGCCTTTTTTCCTTTATTTCACCTGGTGATCTGGCCAGTAAATTACATCTTGTCTTAGGGTGTCTGCATTCTGGAGGAAGCAGTAAAGCAGACACCTTTGGACAGCAGCATTGTCAGTCTGCTGAAAGAATAGTGTTAGACAAACAGATTTAGTTGAAGTTGACTAACACATTGGAACTGAACTCCTGCTAACACTTAATAAGCAGTTACAGCAAAAAAAATGTTTTTTTTCATTTACAATAAAGGTTTTACATAAATAAGTAAAAGCTTATGATTTTATGCACACTTGTCAGTGTTAAATGGTTTGTCTCAACTTTCTAATTGCTACTTTGCCTGGGCATCTTGGTTTGTTAAAGTAAGTTGAAAAGTAATACACTTGCTGGCCTGATAACCAGGTGAAAATAAAGGGGAAAAACCTAAAAAGAAAACAAATTCAGTCGCTACATCTAAGCATCGGTAATAAGCTGCAATTTTTATAAAATTTTGTTTTTGGGATTACTACCGCTTTATTAAAGATTTTAAATTGACTGGAAGTCATGGTGCATTTTATTTAGGTTTCCCCCAAAATTGAAAAATAAATCTAGATTTAGCTACAGGACAACAGATGTCCAGGCAAAAGATTGTATACTTAATCATGCTGCTAACTTATATTTGGTTTTCCTGTATGTGTATGGATGAAGGAGTGAGGAACATTCAGTTACTATTTGCACCAACTAAACATGGGGAAAGCAATAGTAGTCTTGCAAAGATTATCCATCATGGCAGATTGCCCTTTTTACCAAGAATGGTCATAAAGGCTTCCCTAGTATTCAGTAGTCTGCTGCTACTTATACAGTATGTTTCAGCAAAATCAGGTGACCATTGTGTTTTTTTTTGCTAATGTACCAACATATTTTCTAAATGTAATTTAAAGTAATTAGGTATATGTCGTTTACATTGTGAATTTCAGTTAGCAGATAGAAGAGTATACTTTGAACCTGTCCAGATATTTTGAGGTGTAAGTACTATTAGTTGAGAAAATTTTACCTAAAGCAATAATCTGGCAGGTTATAGCTTGGTAGTTCTAAAAATTATGTAATACTTTGTGTAATACACAAATTATAATACTTATATAATATATATATCCTTTTTTGTTTATATATTTTTCCATGGTAGGTACGTGAAGAAGAGAGTGATGAATTAGAACACTTAATTGATAACTACTGTGAACTTCCAGTTGCTGGTGGAGTAGAAAATGGCTATGGAAAAATAAACATTCTTCTACAAACATATATTGGAAGAGGAGAATTGGACAATTTTTCCCTCATCTCGGATTCTGGATATGTTGCACAGGTGAGTTTGACCATGAGATTTACTAGCCTATTACCACAAGGCTTTAATGTAGGCCAGGGCTTTATAGATTTGCATTACTTCTTAAAGAGTGACTCCACTTTTGTTGAGAAAAAGCCATTCCCTCTGGGTGATCAATGTATATTGGTTTTTATCAAACTTTTTTGTAGATCCATACTGCTTTTTGCTTTGAAGAAAAAGTTGTTTGTCAATGTGCAAAGCAAATCTGAAAGAGGGTGACTTTTTCATTATTTGTCAGCTTATGCACTTGCAAGTGTTCTATTGAGGAGCATTGCAGGGCCTGTGCCCCTTTAGAAGTAATTACCCTTTGGGAGTATCTCCCCAAAACTGAAACTTTTGTTGCAGGGGGTGTCTAAAATCTGATTTGGATCTTAGTGCAGACATCTGGGAAAATCAGTTAGTCAATAACACAAGCAGCTAAATTACATTTCTGGAGGCTTTCCATACATTAATAGTGTACAGAACATCTCTTGGTTGCCATGTTGCATTGTATTTTACAGAAAATGATACTGTAGCTCTGAAGATCGAAAAGGATAGGTAGTTCCTGATCACAATCAATTACAATATGGCTTGGTAGCAATTGTATATGCTACTGTATGTTATATTTTTTGTATTTACTATTCTTCCCCATGAAAGTGGAGTTACCCTTCAAGTCAGATCTGTTACATGAAGATTGCTTTTATTGATAAAATTCTTGCTGTTGTTGCTAAGTAATCAGCAATGTACAAGCCCCTGTTTTATCACCTCTTACTGAAAGATTATTAGCTAAGGCTCCATTCACACTATGGCGTTCCATTTTGCGGGCAGAATCACTGCGATTCATAAATGCCGCAAATCGCGGGACGCCCTTGTGAGCCCCGCTATTTTGAATGGCACCAAATCACGGTGCGATTTTGCCTTGATTTCAGCCGTCGAAACAGTAAAATCACGTGGGCAGAATTGCGGGATGCCCAAAATGTATACTTTTTTTCGGTGTCGGGCATACCGCTATTCGATAGCCGAAATCGTGACGCGTTTTTGGTGCCATTCAAAATAGCGAGGTTCGCAAGGGCATCCCACGATTTGCAGCATTTCTGAATCGCTGGCAGAATCGTGGCGATTCCGCCCACAAAACGGAATGCCATAGTGTGAATAGAGCCTAATGCTCTGTTAAATACGTATTTGCTGATAAGGAGCTTACTGACAGGGTGAGATGACCTCATCACTCTGCTGCTCCTCCTCGTCATTGTCCATTCACAGGCTATGGAAAGACAGGTGATCAAACTGTATTGCATATCTGCATTAGAAGAAAGCAGGGTCCTTACATCAGCACTGGTTTATGAAATATTAGATACAATATCTGATTTTAGCTAGCCTACTAGCTACATAAATTCAAGGATTTTCAAGTGCCTGGACACAATTGAAAAAGTTTCAGCATTGCCACCCCCAGAGTGAAGTTAGTTACCTTGTCTAATTAGTGAGCTGCTACACGCCCAAGTTCTCTTGTTGTTGACAGGGTGTCCTTAATGTAGCACAATAGGCAAAACTTTTTATTTTTATTTTGGATAGAGCAAGGGGAGGGGGTTATATAACCCGTCAGATTTTATTTATTTTTTTTCCATCTTGCGAAGATTTTCCTTCCCTTCCTGTCCCATATCCAAAAAGGAAGTGAGAGGAAATCCCTACAAATTAAGGGAATGTCTTGGGGATACCCAGGTCATCATAACTAGTGTCCACATTTGAAGATTTCCCCTGTACATTTCCGGGGACAACCCCCAACAGGGGCCTTTACATGTCCCCTTTAGAAGTTTACACCTGTGATCAATACTACTGGACCCATAGGGGT
>BLSH010414487.1:603356-637572 GCA_018402905.1 Glandirana rugosa | reverse complement strand
AAGCGGGTGCTGGCCGCTTTGAATTTGGATTGCGAGTGTCTTTTGAAGGAAGAGGCATAGGAAATGATTTTCCCCCTGAGATAGGCCTTGCCTGCATCCCAGAAGAGATTGGGGTTGTCTAGGTGACAGTCGTTAGTGGAGCTAAACTCCTTCCATGCCTTGTGAATGTATTCCTGGAAGTCAGAGTTATCTGCCAGATATCGGGGGAAACGCCAAGTTTGGGGGATGGGTTGGGAGAGCGAGTTGTGCAGAGAGATAGAGATTGGTCCGTGATCAGAGATTGCGATCTCGTGAATTTCAGCCTCCCTAATCATAGGCAAGAGGTTGATTGTGCAGTAGAAATAATCGATCCTGGTAAATATCTTGTGTGGGTTCGAGTAAAATGTGAATTCCCTATCCAAAGGGTGTAAATAACGCCAGATATCGATCGTGTGTAGAGATTCCATGGCACAAGCTAGGGGGGTGGATTCTAAGGTTTTATGGTCACGAAGCGCTTTCTGTGGATGGGATCTGTCTTCTATTTCGTGTGAGATGGAATTGAAATCCCCTCCTATTATATGAGGGGTCTGTGGTGAAATTGTTAGGTGGGAGGTAAGTTCCTGGAAAAAGGGGGGGCCCGGAGAGTTAGGGGCATATACGTTGGTGATTAGTATGTCCTTGCCCGATAGGCGTATGTGCGCAGTTAACATGCGGCCTTGCATCGCCGAGCTAGAGGAAATAACTTCGCAAGACAAGGTCTTGCTGATCAGAATGGCTACACCTGCTCTGCGACCAATGGCCTCAGAGCCTATTACAGTACCTACCCAGAGTTTTTTGAGGCGCTGGAGGTCAGATTGTTTCAGATGGGTTTCCTGCAGTAGTGCAATGTCTGTACCCAGCCTTTTAAGGTGCCTCAGGATCTTCATCCTCTTAATAGGGGATCGAAGACCCTGGACGTTCCAAGACGTGCATCTTATGAATGTGGCGGGGAGTGTGGAGATGAAAGCCTAGTTAGAGATGGGGGGAAGTGTCCCTTGTGCGGTGAGAAGGAGAGGGAGCTATACCCGGTTGATGGAATGGGGAGAGTTGTGTCCGAGTGGGAGTTGGAGTGTGGGGGATGAGATGTAGCGTGAGGGGGGGGTGTCAAGTAAGGATTGGGGAGAACAATGTTGTGAGCAGGAATGATACAAAAGATAAACCAATACATAACTAGTCTGTACTTCGCTTTTTTCCGCATGGGCTTGCAGACAGCAGGTCGCTCCCTACCAACGGCCAAGTGGGGTGTAAATAGACCAAGGGGACCAGTAAGGTATTAAAGCAATAGGGGGCGAGTGAGGCTCATAAAATAAATTTAGGACGAGGCGCGACTGAACCGTATGGAACCCATGTGGAGCGGCGTATACATTGTTAGTACACCAAAGATTAACAAAGAAAACATTTTACATAAGGCTTCAGCGAGGGTGAAAACATGGTCACTGTTACCTTAGCGGACCCTGGGGATCAGGGAGGTTTCCTGTCAGGAGAGTTCAGAGACAGGGGCCCAACGGGCGAAATAGGTAATGTGCACCTGTGGTAACAAAGAAGTAAGTGGACACGTGAAAGAGGTGAGATTTAGGTTGAGCAGAGATTCAGCCCACTAGATGGGAGTCCGAGGGTTTCATCCGTTTCGGAGAGTCTTTCCTGGGGCTGCGTTGGTTTAGTTCTCTGGGGATCGAGGATGCCCTTTGAGGTTTGGAGGATGGGAGGTCGGGGTTGGTGGCCCTGAGATATTTTTCAGCCTCCTGGGGGTCATGAAAAGTGAGCTGTTCCCCATTTGTAGCTCTCAGCCTTAGTATAGCTGGGAAGGCCAGGGAGAACTTCATTTGTCGTTGGTGGAGGGAAGAGCAGACATGTTGGAATGCTTTGCGTTTTTTGGAGACCTCGGCTGAGTAATCAGCAAAAATCAGAATCTTTACTCCATCGACAGTAAGCGGGCTCGACTGCCTGTATTTTGAGAGGATGTCAGCTTTGTCAGCGTAATTAAGATACTTGGCAATTATGGTGCGAGGTGACTTACGGTCAGGCTGGGGGTTCCCAATGCGATGTGCCCGCTCAACTGGGCAGGGCCTGTGAAAACCTAAGGCCTCGGGAATGCGGTGTGAGCAGAAGTCGATGAGGGCTGAGGCCTGAAGTGTTTCGGGTACCCCCACAAAACGGAGGTTACTCCTTCTCGACCTGTTCTCCAAATCGTCGAGTTTTTGTAAAATATATTGGTTGGTCTTGGTTTGCGATTCCTCTGACCGTTGAGATTGGTAAAGCTCGTCCTCTATATTAGAGATTCTGTGTTCAGCCTCATCAAGTCGGGCCTTGTGTTCCCCGAGTTGTTTGGTGACCCGCAGCATCCCCTCAGTGACAGCCTGCTCCACGGTGAGTTTGATCGTGGGGGCTAAAATAGCTGCAACTGCCTGTGCTATTTTTTCGTATTGGCCCAGGTCTTCTGGTGTGGATGAAGGGGGTTTGCTCACCTCCATGTCCGCAGGTTGCGTTTCACTATCGTTCGTTGCACGATCTTTCGTTGCACAGGCCGCATCCCCGGCCTCGATTTGCGGTAGCGAAGGTGCGGTCCGCGGTCCGCCTTTCCCCAGGTACCGCTCCATAGCTGGCTGACAGGAGGAGTGTCAGGGATGAGTCTTGAGTTCGTGGGTGCCTTGGTGTGGGTCTTTGGCCGAATTAACTGCGGATTTTAGGCCGAGGAGCGGGAGCTAGCGCGGGGTGCTGCTACTCCATACGGCGCCGGAACCGGAAGTCGAAAATTTGTTTTGATAAACAAACTTTTCTTTAAGCTATGCCCTTTCAGAAAAAAAATATGGTTTGGGTTTTTTTCAAACTTTTAAAGCTGGAATGTTTGAGGAATAGTATCATTGGCCTGCCCACTTGAGATACAAGATGGAAGACAAGGTCACAGATCACTACACTCAGGAAACTGGGACCAGACTGTATATACTTTAAGTGAGATTTGTTTACAGTGAAATAAAATTCATCCAAAACACCAGCAAACATAAAAATGTGTGAAATAAGTGAAGCAAAAACCCAGTAACAGAATAGCTGACTAATAGCTAACTAACAGAAACCTAACTACCAACTAACTATATACAGTATAATATATACAATATGGGTAACACGGACAAGCAGGGAACACGGGAGGTGCAGGTAGCAGATGGGAATAGGGAGTAAAAACTGAGATCAGGAACAAGGAAAGCACGAGCAGGATCTAGACAAACAGAATTTGGCAACAGCAAAACTCTGGAATGAGAGGCACTTAGCAGGGGAGGACCCAAATACAATCCCAGCAGCCAGCACCAGGTGGAAAACGGATTATTGGGGACTTCTGGCTGCTGGGAGGCACCCGCTTGTGGACACTGGAATTTCAACCCTCCACCCAGAGAACCACAGTGCCACCAGCAGGCGATCCAGGTCCTGACACACAGAGCCCGGAAGCAGGAGTATAAGTCTGCTGTTTTCCTGCAACCTGCTTCAAAAGTCAAATGCAAGGGGTAACTGTTTTTCTGATAACTAGGGGTCTCTGACATAGGTGCCTCCAGTATGGGCTCAGTATGTTCACACATTTTTTCATCTTACATCTCCCAGCCACAACTAGAGGAGGAAGAAGAGAGACAGGACTGTTCATTTATCCAACTGCAAAGGTTGTTCTTTTTCTTCCCATATACCTTCTACTGATGGCCAAGAGCAGCGGCTGTAGAAAGAGAATGATGTAAACGCACTGCTTCAATGCTATGAGGACCAGGTCTAATAATTCTAGTTATCCTAGTACCCCTTGTAGTTGACTTTTTTAAAACAGACTATGGGGACAAATTAGAATAAGGAATACTTGTGGAAAGTTTACCTTTTCTTTAGACAATCTAACCCAGTAAAGGTGAAAGTGGTAATATCAGTAAACTTAACATATATAGTTGTTTTCATTTTCACAACTTGAATGCATATACAAGGTAGTTTATCATAAAAATGCAGTTGAAGCCATTTTAACTTAAGTGGGTTGACACTTATTATTCTAAGCTGCAAATACTAAAACTGCTCTGTGTTAATTCCAGTTAAGTATTACAAAACATTAGAACATGCCAGGTCAAAAAAGTCACTCATTTGTACAACACAATGCAAAACAGCAAGCTGTAATATGTTCATCTAAAAGCTGATTTACAAGTCTGATTGCATTATTGTTCCTGTATATGCAAATGTTTATGCAAATATTTTTAACCTTATGTACCTCTTTTAGGTCACATGTTACATCATGTGAACATTGGGCTAAAGGTGAAACAGTGCGTCCATCAAATTCCAGGCATTACAATGGAAGCCACTATCCAACCAATTACTCGCACAGTCCTTAGAGTTCGATTGAGCATCAATCCTGACTTTAAATGGAATGATCAGGTACACCCAATATTTCCTAATGTCTGGTAAATGATTATATAGGCTGTACTGATATGTCATTTTGTAGTTAACCGCTTGCTTACTGGGCACTTAAAACCCCTTCCTGCCCAGAACAATTTTCAGCTTTCAGCGCTATCACTCTTTGAATGAAAATTATAATAATTATACAATAGGTGGCACTGGTGAGTACTGATAGGTGGCACAGGTGAGGCAGCCGCGACTCTCTGTGTGAGGGACCGATGTCCCTCTGACAGAAGTCAGTGATCGGCTTTTTTTTTCCCCTCACAGATTATCGATCGTCTGTTTACATCACGTGTTGGCTGACAGCTGATCACATGGTAAGGGGCAGGGCTTGGCCCCTTACTCCGATCTGTGATCAGCCGAGTCTCATAGACTCGGTGATCACAGAACGCGTCGAGCACGACCCACAGAGACGCGCAGACAGCGCATGCTCGGGAGGAGGTCCATGGACGACCTCCCAGCAATTAAAGCCTGCGATGTAGCCATCTTTCGGCTACAGCACGGACGGCAAATCGTTAATTTTGTGCTTCTTTGGTAGCATAATGAATAAGTGCACATAGAATGTTTCAGTTAAAACAAAGTTTTAAAACCTTTTTTTTTCACATCTTCATTGAATTACATTTGCAAGTATGGAGAGATTGTATGCAAGTATTTTGCTTAAATTAGACCTTACCTTAAGTGGTATCACCGGTTTTGTGGGAAAAAAACAGCAAATAAAAAAATATAGCATATGCTAATGCTACCCAGACCATATTGTAATTGAATGATAACAAAAATTGCCTTTTCATTTCAGTCTGCAGCGCTGTAATTTTCTGTAAAATGCAATGCAATATTGCAACCTGGAGTTATAATTTCCTGTGTGATTGGCTCACTGATTTTCCTGGAAGTCTGCATGAACCACTTCAGGCCCAGAAGGATTTACCCCCTTCCTGACCAGAGCACTTTTTGCAATTCTGCACTGTGTCGCTTTAACCGACAATTGCACGTTCGTGTGACGTTGTATCCAAACAAAATTGACTTCCTTTTTTTTCCCACAAATAGAGCTTTCTTTTGGTGGTATTTGATCACCTCTGTGGTTTTTATCTTTTGCCCTTTGAACAAAAAAAGAGTGACAATTTTGAAAAAAAAAACCAATATTTTTTTACTTTTTGCTATAATAAATATAAAAAAAATGAATTTCTTCCTCAGTTTAGGCCGATATTCTACATATTTTTGGTAAAAAAAATTGCAATAGGCGTACATTGATTGGGTTGCGCAAAAGCTATTGTGTCTATAAGCTATGGGATAGATTTGTGGCATTTTTATTATTATTTATTTTTTTTACTAGTTATGGCGGCGATCTGAGATTTTTATCGGGACTGCGGTATTGCAGCGGACAGATTTATCACTTTTTAGGACCAATGACATTTGATTGATTACTGTATAAATGTCACTGGCAGGGAAGGGGTTGACCTGTAGAGGGTGATCAAAGGGTTAAGTGTGTTCCCTCACTAGGTTATAACTGTGTGGGGGTTGGGCTGGCAGGGGCATGACAGATTTAACTGTTCCCGATTACTGGGAACAGTAGATCTGTCATGTCCCCTGACAGAACAGAGATCCGCCGTGTTTACACTGGCAGATCTCTGCTCTGCTTCTGTAACAGGCGATCGCGGGTCACCGGCAGACACAGAGTCTGCCCGGCCCGTGGGCACGCAGCGGGCGCAAGAGTGTGCCGCCGCCGGTACACTCCCGCCCGCAACTGTAGCTACGCAAGCCGCCATACAGCTACGGCAATTCACGCAGCAGTGCCAACCTGCCACTGTATTATGAAGGAGGCCAGTCAGCAAGCAGTTAAGATATCCGTCAGATTGTAGGCATCCTCTGTAACAAAGATTTAATTTTTGTGAAATATCCCAAGAGAGTTAGAGCCCTTTCACACTGGGGCGACCGGTCCATTAGCGGTAAAGCGTCGCTAGTTTTAGCATCACTTTACCACTGTTTCCAATGGGCAGGGGCGGGTTGGGAGCGGTGTATACACCGCTTCCAAACCGCCCTAAACATGCTGCAAGAGAACCACCCCAGTGTGAAAGCATTTGGAGGCAGCATTGGGTGGCAGTTTTCAGGCACTATTTTTAGTGCTAAAGCACCGTAAAACTGCCCCTGTGTGAAAGGGGTCTTAATTCTAAATGGGTGCAGGCCCTGAAATTTTCCGCAAATTGCAGCTGATTAATCATGAAAAAGTCACTCCTATTCAGATGCACTTGCACAAAATCAAACGAATAGCTTTTTTCTTCTGAGCAGAAACATGAATCGCCAACAAATTATTTAAACCCCTGCAATATACATTGATCACCCCTAGGGGATTGTGTGTATGTTTTTTTTTTTTTTATCTCAACAAAAGTAAACTTACTTTTTAAATATTTGCATTCTAGCTGTGTGAGCTACATTGCCCCTGAGCTTTAGGCCGCTTTCACACAGGGCTTGTCCATTTTGATGGACTCCGCTTGCTCAGCGGGGATCGATCTGTTGATCCCTGCTGAGTAGGCAGATGGCAGGTCCCTCTCCGCAAACTCTGCAGAGATGGGCTTGTCAGATCCCCTCTATGGGAGATCGGATGAAAACAGATCCACCTGTCCATTTTCATCAGATCTGATCCGATCCACCAGACGAATGGAAAATGGGGTTTCCATCCGGCTGGATTTGGCGGACTGAGCCGGATCGGATAGCGGTGGATGTCAGCGGATATGTCATCGCTCAATAGTGGTGAATGGAGCATCTGATCAGATCCGCCTGAAAAATGGGTAGGCAGACCTGATCTGACAGCATGTGTGAAACAGGGGAAATGTATAAAACATTGGTCGTTTTATCTCCTGGTATTAAAAGTGTGTTCGTGTAAGCTCAATAAGTGGCCAAAAATAAAGAAAATCATATACGCTCAAATGTCTCAGTAAATGATGTCTCTGCCAAACTGATATATTAAAGTATAACTAAAAGCAAGTTTTTTTTAGTTTTGTATAGAGTGGAGAGGGATTAGAACACCCGTCAGTTTTTATTGCTGTTTGTGCCTCCGTTAAGGAGATTCACCTTCTCTGTTTATACTGTTTACTATAATCATTGAAAGTAAAAGAAAATCACATATTTTGGGTTGTTCCCAGAAAAGTAATAGAGGGGAAATCTTCCAATGGGAACACTAGTTCTGGTGGCCTGGGGGTCCCCAAGGAATTCCCTTAATTTTGGGGGATTTCCTCTCACTTCCTGTTTGGCTATATAACCCTCCCTTGCTCTATCTAAAATGAAAAAAAAGTTTTGCTTATAGTTCTACTTTAATGTCTGGTGCTGGTCGTGATATACTAGCTTGTCAAGCTTTGTGTACTCAGAACTGGCACAGTATAAACATATTGGTAAATCTAGTTATGGGTATAAATGGCTTCAGCTCAAGTCCCCCACCCTGGGAGAATCCTTTAACGCATTTCACTCATGTGTGGCTTAATCATAGAGGGCTTAATGCATTAGAGCAGGGGTGTCAAACTGGCGGCCCTCCAGCTGTTGTGGAACTACAAGTCCCATCATGCCTCTGCCTGTGGGAGTCATGTTTGTAATGCTCAGCCTTGCAATGCCTCATGGGACTTGTAGTTCTTCAACAGCTGGAGGGCCGCAAGTTTGACACCTGTGCATTAGAGGATTCTCCCAGGTTGGGGGATGTGACCTAAAGACATTTCTGCACACCCACTGTGCAGACAGACACCATCTTGTTGTAAATTCCATTCTGAGAACTATACCTTTACACAACGCTGAACTGATAGTACAGCCAAGACATCCTGATCTGCTGATCGTAAGATGTCAGCCATGTCCTCTCTCCAGAGCACTAGCTGCTTAAATATGTGACTGAAATCTAAAACTACTTCAGAAGCAGGTACATTAGAAGTAGAAAGCATTTATCTAAAAAAAATGGAATTTGAATGGCACTCACAACGGCAGACACAAACACAAAATACAGTAACAACTCCCAAAAACGCCAATCACAACCCACATAATATAAATGAATAACTAATATAAATAGGATTAAAATATTAAACAGCAGGGCGTGGCTTGGCCGCCAATGGAAATGACCGCTTGAGAATACAGCTCTGCTCCTCCACAGTACAGCCGAGCATGTGCAGCCACCAATCACCAATCACCCGACATTCACCTTCCCGATTGGAGGGCTACACTCAGAACACCCCTCCGGACTATGTCCCAGAAGAAACAGAAGCCCAAGGCACCCCACAGGCTCCTAGACTTCTACATGAAGCCTGCGCAGCAGGGACTCCAACATGCTGCCGGCCGGGAGTATGGAGATCCGGAGCGGCCGCCAGATCGCCACGCTGCAGCTCTCCCTGCATTTCCTGATCCAGAGGATGACATGGATCAATCCGCTCAGCAGACCATATCCCCGGGAGACAGAGGTAAGAGGCTAGCAGATACACTTGCACCCTCCCCTGACAAATACTCTCCCATAAAGAAACAACACAGCACTGGGGCCTGTAGTCCCACAATAGATCAGTATGCTCCACAGCCCCTTACAACATATCCCATGACTGACAATCCAGTCTCTGAACATGCCCTTAAGGCCATGCTGATGTCCTTACAAGCTGATCTGCATAGAGAATCAAAAATATCTATTAATCAGATGCAGGACAAACTCTTTAGAGCAGCGCACTGATCATATTGAGCGGCAGCTTTCTGATGCCATTAAGGCTCACAATGCCATTGTGGATATCCAGGATGATCAAGCGACTACTATTCAGAAGCTTCGCTTAAAGGTTGCAGATCTCGGAGATCGATCAAGACAGAATAATATCAAGATAAGAGGGGTCTCTGAGTCCCTCGCTGCCCCTGAAATAGTACCGTATCTACACCAACTATTCCGCAAGCTTGTTCCGTCGTTGACAACAAAGGCCATACTCATAGACTGTGCACATAGGATTTACAAACCGCAACACCTCCTTGCCTCTGTTCCCAGAGACACATTAGCAAGGGTACACTTTTACCATGTTAAGGAGGAGATCATGCGCACCTCGAGATCCATGCGCTTCCCTCCGAAACCCTTTAATAAAGTGTCTCTCTACAATGACATTTCAGCTGCTACCTCTCAAGCTGGCAAAGCCTTCACTCCGATCACCTCTGTTCTGAGTGAACACAAAATAACCTACAAATGGGGTCACCCCACAAATTTATTGGTAACCTACCGCAACCAACAAGTTACCATTATGACACCTAAGGAAGGGATCAAACAGCTCAACAACTGGCATAATATCACAAGCCCCCCCCCCCCACATACTCCCAAGGCGAGGCCATCCTCCAAAATCGCCAATCCATGGTACCCACATGCCCCAACCTAAATATGGGATGCCCTCTTGCATTATGGCTGTTGCCAAGAATATACATGCCTTAGGCCTGTAACTATTCTTGTTCTCCTAGTTTAATAAGCTAGTGGAGAAGTGGAAGCACCTGTTACCCCTTCCACGCTCCACGTTTTTTTTATGTGCTAAGCACATCCCTTGGTTGAATTCACTACAGTTAGAATTGTTATTACCACTGATATTTAGCTTATGTTGTTGGATTTCCTGTGTATCTGATTTGCTTTGTTAGTCTGTGTTCAGATCGGACCCTCTCAGATACGGTAGGATTTGATCTTCCCACACACATTATTGTATATATCACTATCTTTGCTCTTTCCCCTCCCCTCTCTCTCTTTTTTTTTGTTATAATTGTATTTTTATTAAAGATTTCAGAAAAGGAAAAAGATTGTACAAAATGAGAATTCACTGAATTAACAGTACATGTAACAATGAAGAGAACAATGATCGCAAAAAAGATTTGTAGAGATAGATAATAAATCAAACTCATATGCCTGTGAAGCCTATATCGTTGTTGAAGATCTATATCTCAAAATACCTATTGTGGCTCCATTATAAGGCAAGAAACATAAAACAAAAGATAAGAACTGAAATTGAATTTGTACCGCTGAGATAAGGTTGTAGAGGGGAAAGAGGAGGGAGAAGGGGGACCATGGACTTAGGTTAAATGGGTATGTTATCCAAAAGTTAAGGAAGGGCAAAGGAACAGATGGTTATTGAAACCTCAAATAAGAGAGTATTGGGGGGACTGATTCTTGATTGTGTCGGGATTTATCCCACACATCCCATATATGTGCGAATTGGAGGATCTAGGACTATGGCCATTAAATATTTCATTCTGCGGATATGGGTGACAGCCAATAAGCAGGTATAGTTCTCTTGGCAGCCAATAGACTGAAGGATGTCAATTTCTTGGAGGCCTTAGAGATCCCAGTTATCGGAAGGCCCAATAGGTAGTGTAGAGGGTCTAAGGGAATCTCTATCTCCAGGAATTCCTGTAAAAGGGACTGGACCGAAAGCCAGAAAGGATAGATTGCCGTATAGTCCCAAAAGTCCCCTCTCTTACCTCCAACACTCAGAGCCTTTCCCTCTCAGTGCCGTCACTTCACCAATACCTTGATCCTCCTCATATGAGGCAATGAATCTCACAATTGTTTCCCTTAATGCCAAGGGCCTTAACAGCCCTTTAAAGCGAGAAGCTCTATTGCAAAAAACAAAAATCCTATGCGTTCAAGATACGCACTTCCCAGAACATAACCCACCCCAATACTCCCACAAACGATTCCCCCATTGTGTCCAAGCACGTGCTGACAAGAAAGTAAGGGGAGTAATGATCGCTGTACGTTCCTCAGTCTCTTTCAATCTTGACCACCTTGACCAAGACCCTTCAGGTAGATATCTGATCCTTTCAGCTACCTTCAATAACCAACCCCTCATTATCCTATTTATGCCCCCAACACTTACCAGAAATCATTCTATAAAGCCGTATTGCTTAAGATCCAACACTATCCTAAGGATCAAATCATGCTATGTGGTGATTTTTATGAGGTTACAGGCACCCAGATGGATTCATCCAATGCTAAACAAAGGAAATCCACAGCCCTATCCTCACTTATCTCCCTGGAAGACTCCTATGATCCATGGAGATGTCAGCACGGCACTGAGAGGGATTACTCGAAGACCCAAAGATCGTATTCTCAAATTGACCTGTTGTTGACCTCCAAGACCCTACATCAAAAAAATCACTAGATCAATGATTGGACTCATAACGTGTTCTGACCATACCCCAGTATCCATTCCCTTATCCCGTTCCCCCTCTACCCCTAGGCACACCCAATGGTGTTTGAATGCCGCAATTCTTAGTGTACTGTATACCTGAGAACAGGTTTGATCTCAGATATCTTCTTTCTTCACAGATATCATTGGCTCAGTTTCTAATCCAACTATATTATGGAATGCTCACAAGTCTGTTATAAGTGGAATATGCTTGCAGCTGGGTGCCCAGGAAAAGAAAAAGAACTCTCACAATAAACACCTTCCTCCAGCGTATCTGAATGCTCAAAACCTTAAATAAACAAAACCCCACATTAGCTAATACAGAAGAACTAGGTAAACTAAGGAATGACCTTAGCTCTTACCTCGGACAGAGTCACGACTTTTATCTAAAACGACTTTGCCTTACCTGGTACTCCCAGGGAAATAAGTGCAGCACAAAACAGAATCTCATTTCTACTAAACAAAAAGGGTCACAAGCTTACAAACTCAAAGATATAGCAGATGGAGTTAGCGCCCTTTACACAAAACTTTACAATCTCTCACTCTCCGCATCTGAGCCCCAGCCCACCTCGCAGCTAACACAAGACTTCCTTTACCCGATCCAACTTCCCTCGATATCTCCATCTCAGCTTGACTCCTTGGCCCAACCTTTCTCTCATGGAGAGATTATCAAAGCTATTGGAAAACTCCCCCCACACAAAGCTCCAGGACCGGATGGCTTCATAAATGAATATTATAAGGCATAAGCAGACCAAATTGTACTCCACCTATGTAACACTTTCAATATATTCCTAACCACTGGAGAGATACCTTCAGAATCTCTTGAAGCGGTAATAACCACCATACACAAATCTGGCAAACCCTCCCACGAACTAGCCAATTATCGCCCCTTATCTCTGCTCGACACCGACCTCAAGCTTTATGCAAAATTGCTAGCCGCCTGCCTTGGGACTTACAAGACCAACTTGATCCACCCAGATCAAGTAGGCTTCATCCCCTTCTGACAAGCCTCGGATGGACATCGTAGGTTCATTGATCTTATTCACTGGGCAGAGCACCGACGGGTGCCTTCTCTACTGATCTATCTAGATGCAGAGAAGGCGTTTGATAAGGTTAACTGGCTATACCTAGACTTAGTCTTACAAACATTTGACATACATGGCCGTTTCCGACAGGCTATCCTAGGTCTTTATTCTACATCGAGTGCAAAAGTCCTCACATCCGGCATGTTATCCACCCCCTTCCCTATTACCAACGGGACCCGACAAGGCTGCCCCTGTCCCCTCTAATTTTTGCGCAGGTAATTGGACTGCTAGCACAAGGAATTGGAGCTCATGTGGATATCGCTGGTCAACAGGTTGATCAGGTGTCTCACAAAATTGGCTTATATGCCAGCGATATAATCATATCACTCACAGATCCTTTGAAATTCCTGCCAATGCTCTGTGATCTTTAACAACAATTCAGTCACGACTCAAGACAGCCATCACTGCCTTATCCCCTTTTTCCTGGGCATCCAACTCATCTATGACCTACTTAGGTATACAGTTGACCTCCCCCTTTACCCTGCTTCTCCATATTAACATCTCTCTCCTAGGCCAGAAATTACAGGATATCGCCAAATCCCTTCTTCCCATGAATGCTTCTTGGACAGGCTGGATAGCCCTGTCCAAAATGTTCCTTCTTCCCCACGTCTTGTATTTCTTCAGAACTTTCCCACTACCGATACTACAATCGGATATAGCCACACTTCAGCGGATCATCAACAACTTTACCTGGGAAGCATGCAAACCACGCATCAAAGCTTATTGGCTAAATACACATAAGAACTACAGTATCTCACAAAAGTGAGTACACCCCTCACAGTTTTGTAAATATTTTATTATATCTTTTCATGTGACAACACTGAAGAAATGACACTTTGCTAGAATGTAAAGTAGTGAGTGTACAGCTTGTATAGCAGTGTAAATTTGCTGTCCCCTCAAAATAACTCAACACGCAGCCATTAATGTCTAAACCACTGGCAACAAAAGTGAGTACACCCCTAAGTGAAAATGTCCAAATTGGGCCCAATTAGCGATTTCCCTCCCCGGTGTCATGTGACTCAGTGTTACAAGGTCTTAGGTGTGAATGGGCAGCAGTAGTGTTACGTTTGCTGTTATCACTCTCACTCTCTCATACTGGTCACTGGAAGTTCAACATAGCAGCTCATGGCAAAGAACTGTCTGAGAATCTGAAAAAAGAATTGTTGCTCTACATAAAGATAGCCTAGGCTGTAAGAAGATTGCCAAGATCCTGAAACTAAGCTGCAACACAGTGGCCAAGACTATGCAGTGGTTTAACAGTACAGGTTCCACTCAGAACATGCCTTGCCATGGTCAACCAAAGAAGTTGAGTGCACATGCTCAGCGTCCTATCCAGAGGTTGTCTTTGGAAATAGACGTATGATTGCTGCCAGCATTGCTGCAGAGGTTGAAGGGGGGGAGGGGCCAGCATGTCAGTGCTCAGACCATACGCCACACACTGCATCAAATTAATCTGCATGGCTGTCGTCCCAGAAGGATGCCTCTTCTAAAGATGATGCACAAGAATGCCCGCAAACAGTTTGCTGAAGACAAGCAGACTAAGGACATGGATTACTGTAACCATGTCCTGTGGTCTGATGAGACCAAGATAAACTTATTTGATTCAGATGCTGTCAAGCTTGTGTGGTGGTAACCATGTGAGGAGTACACACAAGTATGTCTTGCCTACAGTCAAGCATGGTGGTGGGAGTGTCATGATCTGGGGCTGCATGAGTGCTGCCGGCACTGGGGAGCTACAGTTCATTGAGGGAACCATGAATGCCAACATGTACTGTGACATACTGAAGCAGAGCATGATCCCCTCCCTTCGGAGACTGGGCCACAGGGCAGTATTCCAACATAACGACCCCAAACACACCTCCAAGATGACCATTGCCTTGCTAAAGAAGCTGAGGGTAAAGTTGATGGACTGGCGAAGCATGTCTCCAGACCTAAACCCTATTGAGCATCTGTGGGGCATGCTCAAACGGAAGGTGGAGGAGTGCAAGGTCTCGAACATCAACCAGCACCGTGATGTCGCCATGGAGGAGTGGAAGAGGACTCCAGTGGCAACCTGTGAAGCTCTGGTGAATTCCATGCCCAAGAGAGTTAAGGCAGTGCTGGAAAATAATGGTGGCCACACAAAATATTGACACCTTGGGCCCAATTTGGAGTTATTTTGAAGGGAAAGCTAATTTACACTTTTATACAAGCTGTACACTCACTACTTTACATTGTAGCAAAGTGTCATTTCTTCAGTGTTGTCACATGAAAAGATAGAATAAAATATTTACAAAAATGTGAGGGGTGTACTTAGTTTTCTGAGATACTGTATGCTGGTCTTTAAGTGAAGCTGCAAATCTTACCCAAACCCCCTCACACTTACTAGCTGCTATCTGGATGGGATTCCAACCACCACGCTCCTTCATACCAACAATCAGTGCAACAATAACCACTTGGAAAGCGGTCCTACAAATATCAGGCGGTCTACACATTCAGGCTCTGCAGCAACGTCCTCTATCAGCCTTATCACTCCTTTCTCCAGATCTACACCTACAACGGTGGGCCTCACAGGACCTCCGGAAGATAGGGGGACCTGTTCCAGAATAGCCAACTTCTATCCTTCCCTGCAATTAAGGACAGGTTTGTCATCTCCAATAAGGACTTCTACATGCACTTAAGGCTCTGACATATACTTACTTCCATCTCAACTATGCATAACACTTGGACCAAAGACAAAACTGGGTGTGTGCCAGGCGCAAGAGGCTCTGTGGATGTACTATAGTATAGTTAGTTGGAGTCCAGTTCAGGAGTCACTTTGTCCTAGAGCTATAGCGTGCTCTAAAATCGGGAGAAAAAAAAAAACAAGAGGAGACAGAAAGTGCCACTAAGTGTAGTACTGGATGCAAGATAATTTATTTGCCCCCAACTCAGGGCTACTCGCAGGATATAGGTGAAATACAGGCTCTTCTCTGGTGCTGGCTGGGGTACCGGGGTAGTCCCCACTGTATGGTGCAAAGAGGTCCGTAAGGCGCTAGCCTGGCTGGGGTACCAGGGTGGTCTCCACCGTATGGTGCAAAGAGGTCCGTAAGCCGCGTTCCACCTGGAGGACCTGCCTCTCACCCACAACTGGGAACATCCAGCTGCACGCTGTCTCCAGGAGGACATTTGGGACTGCCCTTTGGACCCCAGCTCCCGGCCCGCATTGTTTTGGTTTTTTGGACCAAAGACATCCTGCAGTTCTTCAGTCCAACTAATAGCAAACTCCGGGGCATATCCTATATTTATGGACTACTAACAAAACCATGTCAATAAGAAAGACCCCCAGCTTTAGTTTACTGGTAATCCAAACTACAAGTACATCCCCCCCCCCCCCCCGGCACCGAGCAATGCATTCATCCACCATGTTCTCCAAAAACATTTCTCACTTGGAAACATTGATGAAAATTCTGTACAGGATGTACTAAACTCCCACGGATCAGGCTTAAATGTTTCCATCCTATCTCAGCAAATGTTGGAGGATTTGCGACATGGATGGGCATATTTTCCACATTTGGTGGGAATGTCCGTCTTTAACCACTTTCTGGACTATCTATCCATTGAGTTGACCCAACAATTGGCTCTCTTCGGACTAGGCCTTTCAAATTGGCCCCTGAAATTCCACTAAATCATCACACACATATATTAATTGTCGCCCACTTATTATTCCTTCTCTCAGTAATGCCATTGATATACTGAACAATCACCTGTCAATGGAATTCCTGTTTGAACAAACGCAACTAACGATGGAAAAATTCTATCTCCACTGGCAATCTTGGTTATCTGATCATAAAGCCTTGCCTTGCCCATGATTAAACACCTGAGCATATTATACCTCATAATAGGACTCCTCCTTGTGAAGGGATACTAAACGCCTGTCTTTCACCTGGAATGGATTGAGCCTTCTGGGGTTAACCACGGATAGGTCTGCTATATTATGTTCTCTTAAATTACTGAACTATAGCCTCCGTAGCAACCTCCCCATTCCCGCAACCTGTTATACCCCCCCTTTCCCTCCTTCCTCTCTGTGTCCTCTCTTTGAAGGCAGAGAAAAGATCATTGCTACACATGTTGGCTTATACCTGATTATACATATTACTGCTTAATTGTTGATGTGAACTATCAACTATTATTGTTTTTTCAAGTTCTTGTACATCACTTTATTTCTTTTCCCAATAAAGGAATTTGAAACTTAAAAAAAAAATATATATATATATATATATATAATAAACGGCAATTTAAAATATAACACTTGGCTATACCACAACTAAGCCATCTAATATTCCCTCACTGTTGCACTAATCTTGTTTGTTTACTGCTTACTCAGTAGTCACCATGCTACAAGGAAAAATGAATATTCACTATTTACTTAAGTGCATTTATAGCCCTAGGAAAGAAATCTTTAAATCTGTTTGTTCATGCTGTAATATTTTTATAACACCTGAGGGCAGCAGTTGCTTTTTGCTCTACAGAGACAGTAGGAACTAAACTATTCATCCAAATAAGGGAGTTGACAACCAATAATTTTCTGTGCAATGTTAATACATTTTTGAAGAACACTCCTTTCCACTACTGAGCAACTGGAATATCACGCCGAGATAACAATGTTAGTATGCTCTTACTAGAACAGTAAAAGCTCACTGTTGGTTTTTCTTCTAAGCCACTTTTTCTGAGCACTCTCTGGAAATGCAGTTGTACTTTTTAAATATCTGCAATAGTATTAGCGAACTAGAATAAATTTTGATCACAATCCACATAAAAAAAAAAAATAACTAATATAAAAATAAAATATTAAATATTTCCAGACATTGGCATTGTATACATAGTTACATTGGTACAGTTTGGACCAATGAAAGTATGTATATGACATAACTGGGCGATGCCACTGGAAGCTAGACATCACTTAAGTAGATCGCTAATTCATTAATCTTCACTCCTGGGTTTTGTAATGACCGGCCAGCCTGATGCATTGGCCGCTATGCACAGGCACCATTCAGAGAATGTTTTGCATTTTCTGAATGAATGCAAAGCATTATTTGGTTTGACTGGAGAACGCAGTATCACCACCCCTCCTCTCCACTTCATCCAATCAAAAAATGCCTAACATTCATTCAGTAAATACAAAGCATTCTCTGAATGGCACATGGGCCAAACGGCTGGCCTTCTGTGTTCACAATGCAGAAGACCAGCCATTCAGCAGGGGGTTGAGAAGCAAGTGGAGATTACTGAAGTAGCGGTGTCTACTTCAGTGATTGCCAGCCTCCAGCGGCATAACCCAGATATGCCATATACATAGTTACATTGATCCAAGCTGGACCAATGCAACTTTGTAAAACCTACCCATGCCATGATTTATTCTTTAAACAACACTTTAAAATATTTTGCAAGGCTATACCACAATTAGGCATTTTTATATAATTTTGCTAATTTTGCTATTGCAATAGTCTCATTTATTTATTAATTATTAATTAGTAACCATATTACAAGGAAATAGAATATTCACTATTTGCTAGCATAACTGTTAACTTTAATAGATGGTGCCTACACCATGCAATCACCAATTATATAGAGTGGGGCTAGATTTTCACTATGCTTCCTAAAATCAGTCATAAGGTTTTGTTGTTGTTTTTGCAGCATTTAGCTTCAAATAGGTGATAGTTCGCATTGCTAAGTGAACAGGCTGTACCTTTTCTTTTAGTAAATCTACTCTGATGTATCAATGCGAGGTTGGATAACTTTAAAACAAGCAAAGTAACAATTCAGCTCCTCTGCCAAAAACATGCTGACATGTCCAACAACAGAATTGTCACCCTTATAATTTGTAAAATGCTGTATACCCCTCCAAACCTGCCTAGAGTCATTATGGAAAAACAAGCCATATAGTGCAAAGCCAAATGCCCTGTCATTATTTCACTCCCAGAGGAGAGTCTTTCCTGGGAGTGTGCAGTGAGCACACCAGCACACAGCCTCCTGCCACTGTCTATGAATGCGTGTAGCGGCTGGGCATTAAAGCCCTCTTTTTTGCTGCTGCATGTATTAAACGTTACACAGTTGGTAAGAGTTTCACCGTTACAGTAACTGTGCTGGCAGAAGGAGGAGTGAGTTTCCCAGGTTCTTAGACATTTGCTGTCATGACTATAGAAATAGGATTTACTGATGCACACTTCTGCTCTGAATTATTTTTTTACTTGGTCCTTTACTGTAAAAGAATTGCATTTATAGCCTGTATTCATATCTGGAGTTGTACATGGGTGGAAGTGTGATATTGTGATGGGTGGAACAACAATGGATGGATCCTTTAACAGGTGGTGGCTCTACAAGTATATACAATATAACAATAGGTCATATGCCAGGCATCAAAGGAAACACCAGCGCTCCTCCTATTTTTACAGCTGTGTCAATCCTCCCTTTACTAGAAAAAGGGTCAGGATATTGCCATGGCGAATACTGCCTCCATCACACCCATGATCATATTATGCAGTACACACAATATGCATTGAGATCCTCCACATGCTGACGCAAACTGGGCCACAAGTTATTTTACCAGTCCTATACATAGAATCCCCTTATTACCATCAGCTGCATAGATGTTCCTGCATTACCCTTGTTCTTCCTGTTGTTTAGTGTAAAAGTGACCTCTGGGACTGCCATCCTCACATTTTACACAACTTTTTGTTTTTTCATGCAAAACAATTCATCAACTAGAAGTAAGTGAGTCAGCGCTCACTGACGTAAGATGATATATATAAATATATATATATATATATATATATATGTGTGTGTAGGTTAACAGACAGACACAAGCAAAAGGCAAAAGTCCATGTAGTCCATAATCTGTTTGAAGTATACAGTAACACAATATGCATTGAGATCCTCCACATACTGAAGCAAACTGGGCCACAAGTTATTTTACCAGTCCTATATATAGAATCCCCTTATTACCATCAGCTGCATAGATGTTCCTGCATTACCCTCACAAGCCATATGAGATGGGTTGCTCTCCCTGTTGTTTAGTGTAAAAGTGACCTCTGGGACTGCCATCCTCACATTTTTACACAACTTATTGTTTTTTCATGCTAAACAATTCACCAACTAGAAGTTTTTTTTTTTATTTATATATGTGTGTAGGTTAACAGACAGACACAAGCAAAAGGCAAAAGTCCATGTAGTCCATAATCTGTTTGAAGGTGATGGTAACCAGAAGGGAGCGGGGGCCAATTAGATGATACAGCAGGTGGTAATTGGGAAAGGTACACATAAGCCGGCAGCTCCTATAGAGGTATGGGGTCCATGAGACACATATGAAAGGAGAAAATGGCGCCAGGTCAGTGTAGGTAAAAACAATTTATTAAATATCTACTTACATCAAAGAAACTTACATGCTGCGTGCAGAGTTGGTGTGGTCTGCTGTTCACAGGGACAGTAGGTAGGATGAACTGTATGGCAGCTGTGATCAAAGGTCAAAGCCCACTGGGTGAAACATCAGGGACTGACGGCTTTTGCAGGCTTCAGAAGCCCCTCTGTCAGATGCCCAAGGATCAAGACATGAGGTGGAAGAGTGGCCGCTCACATGAACCAGGACCCGCCGCATGAACTAGCTGGAAAACAGCGGCATAAGGGCTCTTACACGTCCAGTCCATCCTACCTACTGTCCTTGTCCCTGTGAACAGCACACAACACTACCTCTGCATGCAGCATGCAAGTTTCTTTGATGTAAGTGGATGTTTAATAAATTGATGTTGTTTTTACCTACACTGACCTGGCGCCCTTTTCTCCTTTTGTTTCTGTTTTTTTCATGCCATGTGAAAAAATTACGGATCCCAAAGCCAATAAAGCCAACCAGTTCATACTGGTGTATATACAGTATCTCACAAAAGTGAGTACACCCCTCACATTTTTGTAAATATTTTATTATATCATTTCATAATTTTTTTTAGTGAATTTTTATTATTTTTTTGGCACATTTTGCTTGTGCTTAGCATGATTTGCATACCTTCATGTATGGCCCCATACTTTTTTTTTTTTTTTCCCTGTGTCGGTTGTGTGTGAGTTTTTTTTCTTTTTTTTTTCCCTTTTTTTTGTTCTGGATCACTGGAGTGCCTCTTGTAATTTCCCAAGCATTATTTTGTTACCCAGCAATGGACTTTTTTCCTTCACATTTTTTTTTTCTTCTATACTTTAAATTGTTAGTGTTTTTCCTATATTATTAATTTACTATTACTTTTTTTTTATTAACAGAGTGGCCCTATATATCTACAAATAATTATTTTGTTTCCCAGCAACAAATTTAACAAATCCAACAAGAGTTTCCACCCTTATTAGCTTGAGAGTGGTGCCTTTTTTTTTTTGTTTTTTTGTTATTCCATAAACTTTTATCAAAGCTTATATATCAGCTTATATAAAGAAGCTTTAGTTAAATGCATGTAAAACAATTTTAGAACCAAGGTAGATACGTAAAGAAGAGATGTGTGTACAAAGCATTTTATGTATAACGAACAACATAGTACAGAACAATACACAACTTAACAATAGACCCAGCTCAACATAGACACATGCCTATATCTTTTCATGTGACAACACTGAAAAAATTACACTTTGCTACAATGTAAAATAGTGAGTGTACAGCTTTTACAACAGTGCAAATTTGCTGTCCTCTTAAAATAACTCAACACACAGCCATTAATGTCTTAACCGCTTGCAACAAAAGTGAGTACGCCCCAAAGTGAAAATATCTGAATTGGGCCAAATTAGCTATTTTCTCTCCCTGGTGTCATGTGACTACGTAGTGTTACAAGGTCTCAGGTGTGAATGGGGAGAAGGTGGAAGTTTGCTGAAGACAAGCAGACTAAGGACATGGATTACGGGAACCATGTCCTGCGGTATGATGAGACCAAGATAAACTTATTTGGTTCAGATGCTGTCACGCGGTAACCACGTGAGGAGTACAGTCAAGTATGTCTTGCCTACAGTCAAGCATGGTCGTGGGAGTGTCATGGTCTGGGGCTGCATCAGTGCTGCCAGCACTGGGGAGCTCCAGTTCATTGAGGGAACCATGAATGCCAACATGTACTGTGACATACTGAAGCAGAGCACTAGTATTCCTACATGATGACAACCCCAAACACAGCTCCAAGACAACCACTGCCTTGCTAAAGAAACTGAGGGTAAAGGTGGTAGACTGGCCAAGCATGTTTCCAGACCTAAACCTTATTGAGCATTTGTGGGGCATCCTCAAACAGAAGGCGGAGGAGCGGAAGGTTTCTAACATCCTCCAGCTCCGTGATGTCGTCATGGAGGAGTGGAAGAGGACTCCAGTGGCAACCTCTGAAGCTCTGGTGAACTCCATGCCCAAGAGGGTTAAGGCAGTGCTGGAAAATAATGGTATCCACACAAAATATTGATACTTTGGGCCCAATTTGGACATTTTCACTTAGAGGTGTACTCACTTTTGTTGCCAGCAGTTTAGACATTATTCGCTGTGTGTTGAGTTATTTTGAGGGAACAGCAAATTTACAGTGTTATACAAGCTTTACACTCACTACTTTACAAGTGTAGTATCTTCAAGATATAATAAAATATTTACAAAAATGTGAAGGGTGTACTCACTTTTGTAAGATACTGTATATTCAAACTATGTATTATAACTTCTGCCTACAGACACGCTTTAAATTGCACAGCCTCATTTTTAAATTAGATGTCTAATTACTAAGAAGGCCACTACAAATTATCCATCAGTGAATCAGATCCATCTGCTCTGCAGATAATAGCCAAGAAATTGAAGTATTACCGATTTGAAAATGAGAATCTGTGACATATTAAAATGTTTCATGTACCGTATTGCCTTTAAAGATCATAATCTATAATGGAGTTGAATGTATTCTGTACCAGTAATGAAAATAAAATGTTTAGGGGAAAAATGAATAGAAACACAAAGATAAGATTTTTTTATGTAAAGTGATATATTCCTTTTTTCAATTTTGTCTTGTGATTGAAAACTAGCATTTAGTGATTTGTATATGAAAGCAGTCTTAAAGAATGAAAGCAGATGTTTAATTCATTATTGGAAGCTAATAAAAACTAACAAATGGGAGGAGGAAATAAAGAAAGATAATGTCTTCCCAAGCAAAGAGTTGGTTACAGTTTTGTCATGTTCAGCACTAGTACAAAGCTCATTAATGCCTGCTGTTGGATTTAACCCAAAGGTCAGAACACTGGCTTGCCAATCTTTTGTATTACATAGACTGAACATGATGAGAGACACTCGGTCACCCAATAGGTGATGACCCAAACAGTTCACAAGGTCAACATCCCGTAGCTCTTCATTCCCAGTGCTGCCTTTATGTGTTACATGTTCATTATCCTATCTGGTTTTACATCTATAGGATAATCCAGCCAGATTCTTTCTACATTGAAAGTTAATTTCAAAAAGTTAGAGTGATAAGCTTACGGTTAAGTCTGGAAGCAAATGCTGAATTTATTTGAATCTGTTTTCCATATTACATTTCAAGATTTATGCTTGCATAGTACATTAGTTAACTTGGTGTCACTGTTGAGTGAGAAATACTATAAATGTTGATTTAAGTTTTATGAAGTAATCTTCATTTATCTCATAATACAGTGCCTCACTCAGACGACACAATAAATGAGTGAAATGAATTGTTGTTGGATAGCATCTAGCTTGCAATTAATCTAATATTTTTCTTGACCGAACCTGCTTGTACATTTATTTATCCCATCTAGTTTTAGGGAAACAAGATAATCATGGTGTTTCCAAGTAACATTAGATATTTAATTTTATCTGGATGTCATAGAGAGTTTTGCTTGCTTGATTGCTAGATATTAAGTGTCAAAGTCTACAGTTCTTAAGTATTAGAAAAAACTGTGAATACAGAGCCCAAATTGGCAATTGCGTATAATAATTCTCTAAGTAGCTACACCAAATATAGATTTAAATACATCATATTTATAAAATAATATGCCTACTATTGTGTACCTATAGCCAAATTATTATTATTTTTTTTTTTTATTGTTTCGGATAGCAGAAGGAAAGGGAAATTTCCTTTTACTTGTCCAAGAGAGGCAGCTGGAAGTGCTAGGAAATTAGAAAACTAGCAAAGTTACAGTCATCACTGCAACAGGTTTGCCTATTGAAAGACTTACCCTCACCTCCTGTCAGCAATCAAACTACCACTGGGGCATTATTTTCAGAAGTCAGTTAACCATGGAAAATCTGTGGCGGTACATTTTATTAAAGCTCTGTGCTAAATTTGTTAACTATGGGCATTGGTCATTGATTGGATCTCCAGTTCCTGTTGTAGTGGTGACAGAAATGGTATTGTCTTAGGCCTTGGTACTATAGTGTATGCCCGTGCAATGGCCGTGTTTGCCAACACGGAGATGCACAGGTGTTGTGTGCATCCCCATGCAGGCAGTCACAGCCACTGCAGCGTCCATGCAGCTTCTGCTCCCCAATTGAAATGAATGAGACTGCCTGCACAGTGATGCATGGAATACCTGTGCATCTCCATGTGGCAAATACAGCCCTTGCATGGGTGTACGCTCACGTGAATGAGGCCGAACAGAGAGATTTTTATTTGATTCATTCCCTACACACGGTGCCCCCATGGGCCTTAATACCATAGTGTCAATCTTGTGCCTTGTCCCTAAACAATGATCTACTTTCTTCAATCCAGACTAGAGTCCCTTTGTGGCTGTCTGTTTAGACAATTTTGTCCTTTTGTGGACATAATTTTTTTTTGTGAATTTTTATTATTTTTGGCACATTTTGCTTGTGCTTAGTATGATTTGCATACCTTCATGTATGGCCCCAAAACTTTTTTTTTTTTTTTTTTTTAATTTCCCTGTGTCGGTTGTGTGTGTTTTTTTCCTTTTTTTCACTTTTATTTTTCTGGATCACTGGAGTGCCTCTTGTAATTTCCCAAGCATTATTTTGTTATCCAGCAATGGCCTTTTTTCCTTCACATTTTTTTCTTCTATACTTTAAATTGTTAATGTTTTTCCTATATTATTCATTTACTATTACTTTTTTTTATTAACAGAGTGGCCCTATATATCTACAAATAATTATTTTGTTTCCCAGCAACAAATTTAACAAATCCAACAAGAGTTTCCACCCTTATTAGCTTGAGAGTGGTGCCTTTTTTTTGTTTTTTTGTTATTCCATAAACTTTTATCAAAGCTTATATATCAGCTTATATAAAGAAGCTTTAGTTAAATGCATGTAAAACTATTTTAGAACCAAGGTAGATATGTAAAGAAGAGATGTGTGTACAAAGCATTTTATGTATAACGAACAACATAGTATAGAACAGTACACAACTTAACAATAGACCCAGCTCAACAGGGATACATGCCTAATGGAGGGTGTATCCAGGCTAGTGTTGCCTCTTGGGCTTCTCGTCTGTACTGTGAATATGAAAACAGAAAAATTTGTAGGGTAATTCCTGACCCTTCACAATGGTATATTAGGGTAGGAGTACAAAACTCTGAAGGTAGCTCCAGGGAAAGAGTCCTGGTTTACCGCAAAGGAATGGGTCTTAGAAAGAAGGAGAAGAACTAGGCCATAATAGTCATAGGAAAAGGGAGAGGAAGGAGGAAATAGAAAAAAAAGGGGGGAGGGGGGAGTGAGAGATAATAGGAAGGAGGGAGGATAGGGGAAGTAAGTGGGGTAGCATGGGTGGGGAGGGAGAAATTGGTAGCAGGTGTAATTCATCCCACTATTCCCTTTGAGACAGCATCTTAGTTAATACCTGTACTACAGGTTGTTCATATCAAAAAAAGAGAAATAGAGCCTATATGGCATTGGGTCCCTGTGGATAGGAATACATTAGGTTCCACATAATAGGTTCTTGTATTGTTCAGTTGTTTTAAAGTGTGTCCAACAAAGCCATGTGGATATAAATTTGGGAATTCTATCCTGGGAGATAATGCCAATGGAGTATGGGTAGACTTCCAATGGATCAGAATACACATCCTGGCTGCGTTGACCAAATGCATAGCCAAAAACTTCCCATAGACCCTCTTCGAGAGAGAGGTATGGTGTAGTAAATATTGGCCTGGTGTGTAATCCAAGGAGTATATAATAATATGTGCAATCGTATCATGTACTAGTTTCCAAAATGGGCGTATCTTTTTACACTCCCACCAAATCTGGAGCATCGATCCAACTTCGGTGCCACGTCTTCAACATGTGTTTTTTATGGAGGGTAAGAATTTGTGCAGTAGAGCGGGAGTTTTATACCATCTAGTTCATATTTTATAGAAGTTTTCTTGAACTGCTACATTTAAAGAACCTTCATGGATGTATTCATTGATGGTGTCCCAATCCTCATCTGTAAGGACATTTTGTAAGTCTCTTTCCCATGGTGATCTCACAAAATCCAATGGTTGGGGGCCTGCCTGCATTAAAAGGGAATATAGGGAAGATATCAAATATGTCTGGGGTTCTAGCTTGGAGCATAAACTCTCGAATGGAGTAAGAGCTCTGGAATAAAGATTGGTAGTTACTGATCCAGAAAAGAAATGTCTCACTTGTAGGTATAGCCATAAGGGGTAGGAACCTGATAGGGAGATAGCATCATTGTGGGGCCAATTAGTGTCCAAAAAGTGATTCGATAGACCAGGCGGAAAGTCTGAATTTCCTTTTACTAATGTTAGTAGACCTGGGACAGAAGAAAAGGTTTACAAGCCCATCTAAAGCTAGTCAAAGTTGGGTGTATCAGGGGGTGTTCAAGAGAGAACACGGAACACTGCTGGGTGGGAGCCAAGGTGTAAGGATGTGTCACTGAGAGATTTTTTTATAGAAACCCAATCGTTCGTTTGGGAATGCACATACCAGTCAACAATTCTTGTAAGCAAGCAAGCCTTGTAATATGTGTGTAAATCTGGCAGACCTACACCTCCCTTGAGTTTTGGTAGCGTAAGACATGAATGTTGGATACATGGGGGGGGGGGGTTCTGCCAAATAAATAGAGAGCAGCTTTTTCTAAATGTGGAAAATAAGGATGGGGGAATGGAAATTGGAATGATTTGCATCAGGTAAAGGAACTTCGGGAGGATGTTCATCTTTATCAATGCAGTACGCCCAAAACAAGGACACCTGAAGACTGTTCCAACGTTTAAGGTCCTCCCGAACTTTCCCCAAGAGCACTCCATAATTTCTTTGATACAATTCAGATCGAGTAGCTGTGATTTGAACACCAAGATATGTAATGGCTTCTGTCTTCCAGGTGAATGTAAAGTGTTCTTGACAGTGTATAAGTAGAGAGGAAGGGAGTGAGATATTCAGTGCCCAGTATTTTGTGTAATTTATTTTAAGGTTTGCTATTTGTCTAAAAAGACTCAGATCACTAAGAAGATTGGGCAGAGAAATGTGAAGCTGTGAAAGAAGAGCAGATCATTGGCAAAAGCTGCCACTTTGTATTCCCTATTCTTCAACGTTAATCCTTTTATATTCCCATTTGATCTAATTCTATTCAAGAGGGGTTCTAGGGTCAATACGTAGATCAAAGGCGAAAGGGGACAGCCCTGGCGAGTGACATTTTTGATGTGGAAGGTCTCTGACAAGTGGCCGTTGACCCTCACCCTGGCTGATGGGGTAGAGTAAAGTGCTAGGATACTGGCGCATATGCGCTGGCCTAGACCTACAGCCCGGAGCACAGCTTCCATGTAATCCCAGGCCACAAACGCCTTCTCGGCATCAAGAGAAAGGAAAAAGCCTTGTTCATTACCGAATGAGAGAAAGTGATGTAAATTGAGGGCTTTGATAGTATTATCCCTCACTTCTCTACCGTGTATGAAGCCTACTTGGTCTAGAGAGATCCAGGAGGGGAGAATAGGTAGCAATCTATTGGCTAGCATTTTGGCATAACGTTTGATGTTGACGTTTAACAGGGAAATTGGTCTGCAGATAGATGGGAGTGTGGGATCCTTTCCTTCATTTGGCAAGACAGCAATGTGGGCCTCAAAGAGTCGGTCTAAAGAACATTGGGAATTTGATAGGGAATTAAGGGTTTTTAGAAGCTGTGGGACGATTCTGTCAATTATAATATTGGACCGTAAGTCCATCCGGACCCAGACTCTTTCCTACCTTCATGTGTTTCAGGGCTGTTTCCAGCTTTTGTAGTGTGAATGGTAGGTCTAATTCCCATGCTTTCTGCTGTGAGATGGCTACTGGACCATAGTCAGCTAGGAACTCTTTGATCAAGAGGTGGTGTGCGTCTTGATCTTGGGGTTTATGGTTAGCTGGGGTAAGATTATATAGTTTCTTATAATAGAGCTCAAATTGTCTAGCAATTTCATCATTCCTGGTAACTGTGTTGCCCATACTGTCATGGAGGTGGTGAATAGTGTGGGGTGCCTGGGAGGTGTGGATAGCTCTAGCCAACAGCTTTCCACTCTTTTTGCCCTGTTCATAAAATAATTTCTGATGGATAACATAATGACGGCATGATCTTTTGCCCAATTTCTCCAGTAAAACGGCCTTCACATTTTCAAGTTCCTGTAGTGGGGCTTGTGCTTGCACCTGCTTGTGAATCTTTTCTAAAGATTGAATACGTTCAGTCAGGGTCTGAAATAGAGCTGCTTGTTCTCTTTTACTTTTGGCTGACATAGTGAGAAATTCCCCTCGTACCACACATTTATGAGCTTCCCAAACTACATTGGGGCTAAGGTCAAGAGAAGAGTTTTCAGTAAAGTCATGTTTTTAATGAGGTGGTTATTTGGTTCACATCTGTATAGGGTCCTTCAAAAGGGAAGCATTAAGTCTCCATATTTTGGTGGAGGTGACAGATTCCGGGAAGAGTAGGGTCATTGTTATGGGATGTGATCAGAAAAAACCATCGGTTCTATTGTTATGAAGGAATGGAAGGTCCTTTTGGGTAAGAAAAAAGTAATCAATCCTCAAGTATTTTTGATTGGGAGCAGAAAGGGTGTAATCCCTTTCTTTTGGGTAAAGCATGCGCCAGGTGTCATGTAGGGATAGCTTATGTAGAGTCATTCTGATTCACCGTAGGGCTTTATAAGTTAGGACTGCCGTACCGGAGGACGTGTCGACTAGGGGACTAGGGGAATGTTAAAGTCTCCCCCCAGAACCAAGATTCCAGAACAAAATTCAAGTAGATGATCATGTATTTTTTTAAAGAATGAGATCTGTTTTTCGCTGGGGCGTTAAATATTTGCTAGTGTGATCGGATGGGAGGCCAAAGTGCCTTTGACAATTAGATATCTCCCCTCCGGGTCTACCATGGAATCTTGAATTTGAAAGCAAGAGTGCCTGAAAAAGAGAATTCATACACCCTTATTCTTAGAAAGAGGATTGGTAGCGATTGGTAGCGTGTAGGACCGATGGAAAATCCTTATTTGTAAGCTTGGGGATGACGTCTGAGCGGAAATGTGTTTCCTGTAGGAGAACAATTTGGGCCTTGTGTTTGGTCAACGCAGACATGACTTGAGAGCATTTTTCTGGTATGTTGAGGCCTTTGACATTCATTGAAAGGCATTTTACAGTTAAAGAATGTTTAAGATTGTTAGTCTGAGCCGTATTGCTATTGCAGTGTAGGTAGATTGCAGCAAAGGTGGCAACAAAGAGCAATACAAGAAATTACAAATTAAGATATTCCCAGGGTACGTAATTCCTGGGAGTAGCGTTGATGAGAAGTCTACAAGAGTGGGATGAAAGGAAAGAGAAAGAGAGAGGGAGAAAGGCAAAAAAAAGGGGGGGAGAGAAGAGTGGGGGCAGAAATAGGGAAGAGAGGGAGGACGTGGTGATGGGGAAGGGAAAAAGAAGTTAGATGGTTAAAAAGCAGTAGAAATAAATAAAAAGAGTACAGGAAGTTAAGTTAGACAAACTATTTCACTTTAAGACCCCTTTCACACCAAGGCGTTTTTCAGGCGTTTTTGATCTAAAATTAGCACATAAAAAGCGCACCGAAAATGATCCCCATGCATCTCAATGGATGCTTTCACACCGAGGCGTCGCGCTTGCTAGGCGTTGCTAAAAGTCCTGTAAGCAGCATCTTTTCAGCTTGTTTTGTGTGCTCAAAATAGCTCTTCAAAAACGCCCATGTCCATTGAAAATAATGGACATGCTAACGCTTCAAAAGCGCTGCAAAAACACACACTAAAATCATGGCGTTTTACAAGATTTTACAGGCTTTTTTCCAACGCCTTGGTGTGAAAGGAGCCTAATAGAAAGAAGAGGAAGAAAAAAAGAAATGCCGGAAGTTCAGCACTCTGTTAAAGGAGCATTGTGTGGGTTTGTAGGTAAGACTAACGCAGTTGTGAGACTGTACTTTAGGAGGCCTATAAAGGTTTAAGAAAACTTAGCATAGGAGTATGAAAATAGGTCAACAATGTACCTTGCCCATGAGTTCAATAAAAGTAATTATAACCATAGGTTTGAGTACCGGAAGTTGTTAGACAAACTATTCCACTTTAATAGAAGAGAAAGAAAAAAAGAAATGCCGGAAGTTCAGCACTCCATTAAAGGAGCACTGTGTGGGTTTGTAGGTAAGACTAACGCAGTTGTGAGATTGCATTTTAGGAGGACTATAGAGGCTCAAGAAAACTTAGCATAGGAGTATGAAAATAGGTCAACTGTATTTTTCGCACCATAAGACGCACTTTTTTCCCCCCAAAAATTGGGGGAAAGTGTCCCTGCGTCTTATGGTGCGAATGCTGCAAAAAAAAACCCTCTCCCCGTCGGTGCCGGGAGCCCGCATTACACTGCAGGCTCACGGACACCATAGAGCGCCGCTGTGAGTCTTCTCACAGAGTGAGAAGACAGAGCAGCTCCAGCGGCCGAATGAAGTACTGCCGCGGCGGCGGCTGGAGCTGCTCTGACTTCTATCCCAATGGGGTCTGGCTGCAGAGTGGAGCTCCATCAGGCGCATGTGTGATGACATCATCACAGCGTGACGGTGGCGGGAGATATGAATCTCCCTTTCAGCTCTGTGTCAGGCTGCATTGCATGGAACCAGGTATGGCTGTAATTGATTGGCACTGGTACATGCTGTATTTCACGGACTCTGGTATATGCTGCATTTCATAGGACTGGTATATGGCTGCATTTCATAGGACTGGTATATGGCTGTATTTCATAGACACTGGTATATGCTGTATTTAATTGGCACTGGTATATGGCTGTATTTCATGGAATCTGGTATATGCTGTATTTTATGGACTCTGGTATGTGCTGTATTTTATGGACTCTGGTATATGGCTGCAATTCATAGGACTGGTATATGGCTGTTTTTCATGGACTCTGATATATGCTGTATTTCATAGGACTGGTATATGCTGTATTTCATGGACTCTGGTATATGGCCATATTTCATGGACTCTGGTATATGGCTGCACTGGTAAATATTTTAGTACACCATTTGGCTCAGAATATTTTTTTTTCTAGTTTTCCTCCTCTAAAACCTAGGTGCTTCTTATGGTCAGGTGCGTCTTATGGTGCGAAAAATACGGTAATTATAACCATAAGTTTGTCAGAGAGACCAAAATCATTTGAGCAGGTGGTGATCTTGTTTTTAATATAGGATAAGATAAATGGAGGACCCAGTCTGTGTGGTTTTATATGGTAAAAGGGGTCTGCAACCCCTCCGCATGCATGCAGGAGAAAGGGTAAAGACCGCTCAGGTCCTATAGAAGAATGCATTCTGATCACCACCTTCTCGAATGCAGCAATATTATACAGTTTCAAGAGTTGCACCTAGACACAGCTAAAACACTCATGGCTTAGCATAAGCAGGCACATCCAGTAACCATATCCCTATAATAAGTATGCGTAGGTTTGTCTATTTTTATTTTATTTTTTTGCCACTTCTGGTTTTCTTGTTGATGCCACTCCTGATCCATGGAATTCATTGACGTTCCAGCTCCCAAAACGCTTGCCAGGTTATCGTTACCTGCCACTGATTTAGGAGCTCCATGGATCTGTTTGAGGGCACAGCATTTTTCTTCAGTCATTTATTGTTTACACTACTGGGAGCATATTTTTGCTTTATCTTATATTAGTAATATACCTTGGCATTCCCACAGCCTAAGACCCCTTTCACACTGGGTCTTTTTTCAAGCGCTGTGGTGCTAAAAATAGCACCTGTACAGTGCCTAAAAACTCCCCCATCCCCATTATTCTCGGTGTGAAAGCCTGAGTGCTTTCACACTGGGGCCTTGCGCTTGCAGGACGAGAAAAAAAGTCCTGCAAACAGCATATTTGGGGCGGTGCGCAGTATACACCGCCCCCTCCATTGAAATCAATGGGCGGCTCTTCCAAAGTGGCTGAACACCGCCTCGGTCGCGCCATGCCGTGGCACTTTTAACCCCTTGTTAACCCCCTCTTGGGGGTTAAAAGCGCCCCACTGCCACCTGCATAGTGGAGCCATAGCGCTGCTAAAATAAACTGCAAAGGCACATTATTCCCATTTATACATGAGTATCTTTCATAGGATATTCATAATTACACAGGTGTGAATATTTTTGTTTTGCATGCACGTTGATTTCATCAAGGGGCCTGTGTCTCCCTAAAATCAGTGTTATGATGTCCTTTTTTTTTTACTCTAAATCTGATTTGCAACTATGACCTCAGTAAAACTTTGATGTCTTGAAACTTTGGTGTGCTGGCATTTTGGTTGCAAGTAATACCTGTTGGGGTTCTAAACTACCTTGTCTATGCAAAATTAGAACATGTATATATACTTTTTGTTTGGAATTTTCTTCATCTGTGACGTACACTGTTACTTGTAGAGGTTACAAAATGTTGAATCAGTATCAACAAAAGATGGTTCTTTAAAGTATAACTAAAGGCAAGACTTTTTTTGTTTTGGATTGTGTGGCGAGGAATCAGAAAAAACCCTCAGGTTTTATTGCTACATTTTTTTTCTCATCGTAAAAATTATGTTTTATTAAGGCACAATGTACAATACAGATATGATTCATACAACAATCACAGGAGAACCATATAAACAGTAAAATCTATGACATCTGGTTTTACAGGAGGCAACACAGATACAAAATATGTTAATGGTAAACAGGTAGTGATGTGAGAGCCCAACATATAAATGAGCAAAAATGTAAAGTGATTGTAAAGACAGAAGTTTTTTTTATCTTAATGCATTCTATGCATTAAGATACAAAAAATTCTGTGTGCAGCAGCCCTCCAGTACTAGCCTGAGCCCTTCTTTATCAGCAAAGTTGCAGGAGAGACTCGGATGTCCAGGACTCTCCTCCTCATTGGCTGAGACAGTGAGGAGAGAGAGAGAGGGTGGGGCCTACCCAGGGCTCCATGTCTGAATAGACACACACAGCTGCGGCTCGACTCGGGTGCCCCCATAGCAAGCTGCTTGCTGCGGGGATACTCATCAGGAGGAAGAGACCAGGGGAGCCAAAGAGGGACCTGAGAAGAGGAGGATCTGGGCTTCTCTGTGCAAAACCATTGCACAGAACAGGTAAGTATAACATGTTTGTTATTTTTAAGCAAAAAAAAAAAAAAAAACGAGGCAGGATGGGTAGACAGTGATAAAACATCTCCGCTGAAGCCCCAGTAGCAGCCTAGAAAATGGGAGAAACACTTTAGACATAATATATCATTGACAGTATCTATGAAGTACACATAGCTGCAAACTGCAGGCATCTGTCTTAAATGTTATTATATTTACTCGGACAACCCCAAATTATGTAAATAACCTTCTTATAAGGCAGTGGTTCTCAACTCCGGTCCTCAGGCCCCCCCAACAGGCCAGGTTTTCAGGATTACCTTGGGAAGATGCAGACTAGAATACTGCAATCACTGAGCAGCAAATGAGATCACCTGGGATGGATTTCAGTTATCCTGCAAACCTGACCTGTTGGGGGGTCCCGAGGACCGGAATTGAGAACCACTGTTATAAGGTAAGGAGTTATTCAATTCAGCAACCCAGGCTTCATTGCTACCTTTGACACAGTTAGGGAGATTCACCCCTTCTATTTGCCCTGTTTACCATTATCATAAAAAGTGAAACTAGAAGAAAATCTTAAGCTTTGTCTTGTCCTCAGAATAGCAATAGAGGGAAAATCTTCCAATAAGGTCACTAGTTCTAGTGTCCGGTTCCCTTAACCACTTTAAGACCGAGCCTCTTTTTGGAGTTTGGAGGTTATCAGCTAAAAACAGGTTTTTTTGCTATAAAATTACTTAGAACCCCCAAACATTATATATATTTTTAAAGAAGATCAAAGTGAAAAATACTATTACCATTTGTCCCGTTTATCTTCCCCACTTAGAGGGATTGACACAGTTTCCATCGTTACTTCGGACCCAACGACTTAACTTATTGAGGAATGGAATATTGTCACCAAGAGTTAAGGCCAGGAGCCCTGGGGGGTTGTCCAGTCCAAACGTCCTATTGACTTTAGGTAGGGTCCACTAGAGTAAACGACGAGTCACTAACGTCATAAGATCAGACGTAGAAGGGTTCCATTAGGACTTTTGGACCGGACAACCCCCCCGGACTCCTGGCCTCAACTCTTGGTGAC
>BLSH010414487.1:580254-602566 GCA_018402905.1 Glandirana rugosa | reverse complement strand
TTTTTTTTTTTTTTTTTTTTTTTTTTTTTTTTTTTTTGCAAAATTGCTTGGAAAATGTGGCACACTTGCCAAAGTGTTTTCCTTTCAGCTTCAAATAAACAGATTGTGTTCCAGGCAGAGCTTTTTTTTCTCAGAAAATAGGTGCAGGAACTCAATCACGTTACTACCTTACTGCTCCCTGGGCACCTGCAGCTCCCTTGTCCCTATTCTGTATTCAGTTAGAGCCACTTAGGAAATCAGATCTGTGGGAGCCATTGGGAGACAAGCTGTCACTTGTAAACAAAGAAACCAGACTTCGGTGTTTACAAGTGATAGTGGTGATCAGGGAGCAAAGGTCCTGAGACAGAGGTTCCACCAAGTTCCAGCTTAAAAAAAAGCCCTCGTTCCAGGTAGTATGTATGTGTCCTGATTGGTTCTAGCTGACCAAACTCTGAGATCACTTGCTTTCTTCCCCTTCTATGCAAGTTAGGACATTGTGCCCTCAACAAAAGGGCAGTGCATGTTGCTGCATAGATGAGTGTAGATCCTCCTAGTCTCACCCTTCTTGTCCATTTTCTTTTTGTTACTTCCCTCTGTTTTCAGTCCCTCCCACTATAGTTGGAGGAAAGCTGAGAAGGACTAGGTAGGATGGTTGGTGACAAATGGTTACAAAAAGGAAATAAAAGAAATTTAAAGCAGATTCATTTGTTTATAGGTCAGGAATTACCAACAATACTGTTTAACAGATGCATGGGTGCTGTTTACAACATAAAGTGTATGAAAAATAAGTAAATAACTCCTCAAGGTATAACTTAATTTAATAGAATACCAGATAGGAATCGGGGACTTAAAACTTTAGATTCTAAAGCTTGTGGCCAGGACTGCACTTACCATGATATTGAAAGCAGTTGTATTGTGTTTTAGACAGAGAAACAATTACACTGAAAGGCAGATGTAAATTATGTACTAACCATTTTGTAATGACAGGTGCATGGAACAGTTGGAGAACCTTGGTGGATTTGGGTTGAAGACCCCACTAATGACCACATTTACCATTCAGAATATTTTCTTCTGCAAAAAAAGCAGGTATGGTCCTTCTACAGCAGTCAATGACTGCAAACACTGTGCTAAATTTGTCTTCATGTCTGAAGAATCAGATGCCGTTCTATACATGTGAAGAATTTAAAGAGATATTAGACCTTGGCCCGTCCCCAAGATTCAAAATTATCTTACCCCTCTTTACAAAATTCTGCTTTTTCTTGATGCTTCTCACGATAATGTTCACACTTTATCTCACCCCTCCCACAATATTCTCCATTTTTTTCCCCTTAATCTTTTTGGTGGTATGGAAGTTTCTCCTGCCACAACATCTATCAAAGGTTCCGAAAATGGCAACCCTGCTTACAAAACGTAAGCATGCCACTCTTTCCATGTGTTTGGATCATAGGTGCATTACAAAAAGTAATTGGGCCCTGGGCAGAGCAGCAGCTTTGGCCCTTCCATCCCTTTATTTGGCATTCATGAGTATTGCAATATATGCTGCGAAGCAGCTTCATTTGCATTTTCTGTACTAGCATTGCTTGCCCCATCAGACTCTTATCTGTGTACAAGTGCATCCTCCCTTGTGTCAGGCAGGTACACAGTTTTGACCATTGTACTATCCCCCTCGTTTACTGCAGGAGCATGAAAGTTAATCTTTTATCATATGTTGGCTTTATAAAGTAGGTATATAAACAATTTTTCATGAAGATAAATATTGTGTATTTAGGGGAAGTTGGATGTGCCTTAGCCTCCTGAAATATTGTAGAACATTAAGTATACTTTGATAGCTGTATATGTAATATTTGTGATACTATAGTATGACCAAGTGTAATTCAATTTCCACAGGTTGTCCTGAAAGAACAACAACTCCTGGTATTTACAATACCTATCTTTGAACCACTACCCTCCCAGTACTACATCCGGGCAGTGTCCGATCGATGGCTAGGAGCTGAAGCTGTTTGTATAATAAATTTCCAACATCTCATTTTGCCAGAAAGGCATCCTCCACACACAGGTAAGAGTGCACATTCCTTCCATCTTTAGTTGCTCTATATACAATCCCAATTCCAAAAAGGTTGGGATGCTGTGTAAAATCTACATAAAAACAAAATGCAATGATTTGCAAATTTCATAAACCCATATTTTAGCCAAAATAGAAAACATATCAAATGTTTAAACTGAGAAAATGTACTATTATAAGAAAAAATAAGGTAATTTTGAAATTGTCAGCAACATGTGTCAAAAAAGTTGAGTCAGGGCCATGTTTACCATGGTGGATTATACCCTCTTTTAACAACACTCTGTAAAAGTCTGAGAACTGAGTTGCTGGAATTTTGGGAGAGGATTGTTGTCACATTCTTGCCTGATATAGGGTTCTAACTGCTCAACAGTCCAGGGTCTTCTTCGTTGTATTTTTCATTTCAAGATGTGCCATATATTTTCAATTGGTGAAAGGGGTGGACTGCAGGCAGGCCAGTTAAGCCCCTGAACTCTTCTACTATGAAACCATGCTGTTGTCATAGATGCAGCATGAGGTTTAGCATTGTCCTGCTGAAGTATGCAAGGCCTCCCCTGAAAAAGATGTTGTCTGGATGGGAGCATATGCTGCTCTAAAACCTGGATATATTTTTCATCATTGATGGTGCCTTCCCAGATATGCAAGCTGCCCATCCCATATGCACTGATGCACCCCCATAAAATCAAAGATGAGACCCTTTCCTCTTTAGTCCAGAGGATGCCAAATTTCAATTTGCCTGGTTCACCGTATCATAAAAGCAAAGTAGGGAAACTGTATAAAACTTTAATAGGAGTCAAAGATAAATATGCTACTCACAAGGTTAAAATAGATAAGTGCTTAGTACAAAATGGCATTCCCTGGAATCAATCCAAACACTTCCTGGTACAGACAAGCGTGGTGGCATCATGTGCATAAGCTCTGAACTACGCGTTTGACGTCATCGGGCGCACAAATGCACATTTGATGAAATGCGTAGGGTGGGCTTACTCACGTGACATTGCCACACTGATGGCAGATTTAACGAAATGCGTAGGAAGGAGCTTACACATGTAACCTCCCCATGCTGGTCTGTACCAGGACGTGTTTGAATCGATTCCCGGGAATGGCAGTTTGTACTAAGCGCTTATCAATATGTGAGTTTCCCTACTTTGCTTTTATGATATAGTGAACCATTTGGGGACCAGTGGATGGCACTATAAGCCGATTTATATCGGAAATTGTGAGATATCACAGGATCTCCTGGAGATGGCTTCTATATAGATCCATCATGCCTATTTGTTCTGGTAAAAGTCCTCCTAAATTGAGGTGACAATGCACCTGGGGATTGCAAGCAGTGGATCACACAAGATTTTTGTCAACACAGTGGTGATTTCTTCACACAATTGGGACTGCTATATATATTATTACATAATTTTACCTTTCTCATTCTGTTTGTATTCAATGTTGATGTTGCACTTTTATGCATTTTAAAGTGTCACTTAAAGAATGGCAATTTGTACCTATATCAAAGAACAAAAGAACGTGGACTTAGCTCAGTTAAAAAAAAGGTAAAGGAAGTTTTTTGTTTTCTTTATGAGGCTTGTGCATCACATAGTAACTAGATTTTGCCAGTGAAAATCTGTAAGGTGAACTTATACTAGACCCCCTTCCCATAACCTGGAGTCCGGCGATCCCCTGTACTGACAGATCGTATAGCCACTTTACCAGTCCAGAGTTTGAAATCCCCACGGCTTTCTCTCCTCTTCGCCTGCAGTGATTGGACATGCTACGCTGGTTCTGATTGGTCGGCTCCACCCAATGTGACGGCGCCGACCAATTAGAATGCTCCTAAACGTACCTCCTTACAAGTTACATTTAGGAGATTAAGCCGAGGGGATTTCTAAGCCCCAGACCGGTGACACGGCGTCTCAATGTCTCCTAGTGGGTGATCGCCCCACTCCAGGTCAGCGGGACTTGGGGGGGATGGAGAGAGGATCCAGAGTAAGTTCACCTTACAGATTTTTCTGTAAAGGTGAGCTTATCCTTTAAAAAAATTGAATATTGACATAAAGTTTCAAAACCTACAAGCACCCAAGTGTATTTTCTGCAGATACCCCAGCAAGACTGTAATTTCAGGGAGACAAAGGTAAATCAAGCAAGAAAATTCAGCTTAGCTGATGGACTATTTATTTTTGGATCACTGCTTAGATGTAAACAGGCCATTAACATGCCCATCGTGATGTACCCAGAGGTATGCATTTTGGGTAGCATTTGTTAGATTTAACATTGATGAAACTAATTCTATCAGTTGAGGCAGGGTATTTAAAATTATTGTTTGCATGTCACACAGACTTTGTTGTTTTATTCACAGTAATGCAAACCAAATGTGCTCCTCTTCTCCTGCTACTTAATTCACCAACAATACTGCATTTTCTGTTTTGAGCACTATCATGGTTGTAACATATTATTCTTAGATGTAAGTGCTCTTATAATATATTTATTTTGATTATGTTGTGTTGCAGAGTTGCTGGACTTGCAACCATTGCCTGTAACAGCTTTGGGACATAGAGAATATGAAGCCTTGTACAAGTTTACACACTTTAACCCCGTTCAGACGCAGATCTTCCATACATTGTACCACACAGACTCAAATGTTCTACTTGGAGCTCCAACTGGTTCAGGGAAGACTGTAGCTGCAGAACTGGCAATCTTCAGAATCTTCAACAAGTATCCAACATCTAAGGTATTGAACTTTAGTTTACTGTTATGTTTGCAAATCCTGTTTGTTGCACATTTGAACATGTAGACTGTTTTGCCAAAGGCACATTTATATAACACTTGGGGACAGAAAAATATAGTCTAAAGTTGTTTGATTTCAGGCAAGAACTACAGTAGATTGGTGTAGAGCTGAATCTTCATTATGTACAAATCTGTTAGGCTCTAGGACAGTAACGGGTCAGATTTATTTGAAATATTGTTTCAAAATGCATACATTTTATGTCATATATAGTATATATTGTTTGCAGTAAATGTATGACCTTCAGTTTGAGGGTTCATCAGTTGACAGTGTGTGAAAAATGTATTTGTATCATGTATAATTATTCCCAGTGCTTTTTCCTTTTGCAGTAAGGAATACCATATTTTTCTTTTTTTTCCCAAGAGATTATTTAATAGGTGCTTTGATATTTTTTTTCCAAGTAGTGCACATTGGCATGTGCACTAAAATATTTTAAAAAACCCAGATGAAAATAGAGTCATGATTCTCAAAGAGCAAAATTGTCAAAAGAAAAGATCAGCTAATTGCATTTTTATAATGAATGAACTATGGACTTTGAATTTGAAAACAACACTGGTTTAAGGGGAACCTGTCATGAAAAATCCATAGCAAATGCTATTGTTAACCTTTTCCCCTGGCCTTCAATTGTTTCACTAACCCAAAATAAATATGCAAACAAGAACCTCTGATTTTTCTGATCTGCATTTATTTTGGGTTAGTGACCCAGAAAGTATTGAAGCCAGTAGGTGAGCAAAACAGTGTGTCAGCTAGCATTTCAAAAAGTTGTAAGCAAAGGCATATTTCTCTTGTGACAGGTTTACTTTAAAAGTTGGCTTCTGAGTCAGTAAAGCCTTAAAAATATTTTATTACTGTGTATACAGTGCCTTGAAAAAGTATTCATATCCCTTGAAATTTTCCACATTTTTGTCATGTTGCAACCAAAAATTTGGGGATTTTATGTAATAAACCAACACAAAGTGGCACATAGTTGAAGGTGGAAGGGAAATGATAAATCATTTTGAAAATGTTTTACAAATAAATATCAGAGAACCACCTTTTGCTGCAATTACAGCTGCAAGTCTTTTTGGGTATGTCTCTACCAGCTTTGCACTTCTAGAGAGTGAAATGTTTGCTCATTGTTCTTTACAGAATAGCTCTGTCAGATTGGATGGAGAGCGTCTGTAAACAGCAGTTTTCAAGTCTTGCCACAGATTCTCAATTGGATTTAGGTCTGGATTTGGAAAGGGCCGTTCTAACACATGAATATGCTTTGCTCTAAGCCATTCCATTGTAGCTCTGGCTGTATGTTTAGGGATGTTGTCCTGCTGGAAGGTGCACCTCCCCCCAGTCTCAAGTCTTTTGTAGACTCATACAGGTTTTCTTCCAAGATTGGCCTGTATTTGGCTCCATCCATCTTCCCATCAACTCTGACCAGCTTGCCTGTCCCTGCTGAAGAAAAGATTCCCCACAACATGATGCTGCCACCACCATGTTTCACAGTTGGGATGGTGTATTCAGGGTGATGTGCAGTGTTAATTTTCCGCCACACATAGCATTTTGCTTTTAGCCCAAAAAGTTCAATTTTGGTCTCATCTGACCAGAGCACCTTCTTCCACGTTTGCTGTGTCCCCCGCATGGCTTCTTGCAAACTGCAAATGGGACTTCGTATGGCTTTCTTTCAACAATGGCTTTCTTCTTGCCACTCTTCCATAAAGGCCATATTTGTACAGTGCACAATTAATACAGTAGTTGTCCTATGGACAGATTCTCCCACCTGAGCTATAGATCTCTGCAGCACCTCCAGAGTTACCATGGGCCTCTTGGCTGCTTCTCTGATTAATGCTCTCCTTGCCCAGCCTGTCATTTTAGGTGGCCGACCATGATTTGATAGGTTTGCAGTTGTGCCATACTTTTTCCATTTTCGGATGATGGATTGAACAGTGCTCTGTGAGATGTTCAAAGCTTGGGATATTTTTTCATAACCTGACCCTGCTTTAAACTTCTCCACAATGTTATCCCTGACCTATCTGGTGTGTTACTTGGCCTTCATGATGCCATTTGTTCACTAAGGTTCTCTAACAAACCTCTAAGGGCTTCACAGAGCAGCTGTGTTTATACTGAGATTAAATTACACACTGGTAGACTCTACTTTCTAATTAGTTGACTTTTGAAGTTAATTGGTTCCACTAGATTTTAGTTAGGTGTATCAGAGTAAAGGGGGCTGAATACAAATATAAATACAGAAAAAACTGTGCAGCCAATCCTTGAAAATGTGAATAATACCGAATAAAGTGCAAGTGCTACATACATCAAATATAAAAAATGGCAAATAAAAACAAATTATACATCAATACATGTTGAATGTCAATTCATATTGTGAAATATGTGCAATATTAGCAAAACCATAAAGTGCCAAAAGAAAATCCAATGAAATTCAACAAGTGAAGTTTATAGAAGATGAGAGGGAACTTCCTCCACCGAGTGCAGAAATGGTGTAACTAATGTGATATCACCAACCACTGTGTGTTCCAAACACTCTTACCAGAATTACATTGTCTACCTATCTCTAGGTAAACTATATCCGCAGGCAGATAGCCTCTGCAAGCTTAGAACAGGGGAGAGCCAAACGGCACCTCTGGTTCCACTCCAATTGGCAATCACCTCCGTATCATAAGAAAACAAGAAAAGGATCCGGATAGTGTGATAACATTTTGTTTAATAAGGAATAAAAACAAAGCCAAGTGGCTACTTACATTCCGGTTAAAAACATGCGCATATGATAAGAAACGAACGCCGGCTAATCCGCAGTAAGCCCGTGCTTCCGGGTCACGTGGGGCAATGTCAATTCGTAAGACCGCCCGACATGTTTCGTCATAACTGACGTCATCAAAGGGCACCCGGGTCACGTGGGGCGATGTTGTCAATGCGTAAGATCGCCCGACATGTTTCGTCATAACTGACGTCATCAAATGGCACTGAATATAAAACCTTCAGATTCATACAGGGGGTTCAGTAATCATGCCAGTGCATCAATCCCCCCTGTAATTTTAACTGAAAATGCTTTTATTTCTCCTGTCTGTAATAGGGGACAGCATCCCAATGCCAGGTAACTTCTAAAGTATTCCTTGTAGTGGGTCTGTGCCAGATGGCACTCCCCCCACATTCCATAGGTGGACTATCCATTGGCGTCATCACATCTAATGCAGGTCTATTGATACTGCATTAGTCTTGATGATGTCAGGACCTTAGAATGATGGAACCTGGGGGAGAAAACGCTTGGTGGGGACTGGAGGATCAGATAAGTAAATCTTCTTTTTTATGTCCCTTAGCTCTAAAAGAACAATTAACCTTTGCAGTGGGGGGTTCAGTGCCACTGCAAGGGATAATTTTTACATTTCCCGTAGTTGGGCTTTAAGCACACCTACTGCAGGACCAGTGCTGTAGTTTTCACAGCCACCAATACGTGTTTCTTTCTCACTTTGTTTCACATTATTACCACACACTACCTGCTTAGTGGCCAATTAATTGCATTATACAGTAAATTATTTCTTATTTGTACAGCACAAGACCCAGGCTGCTTTAAGTCTATGGGTTGTAAACTGCCACCTTCAGATGAGGTCACTGGCAACCAAATATGTTTGGACAGCTGATGTTCTGTAGCACTTGGGCTCCAAAGATTCCTCAGTCTTGGGTGATGGACAACATCTCACTACTCCCTCTGGCTGCATTGATGCCACTCTCACAATATGATTGCAGCATCTAGATCTCTTGCCTGTCGGCAGCATTTCAGGGAACCATACCCAGACCCTGCTGCTTGGAAGACTTGGGACAAGCCTGTAGTGTTGCCTTTGATATTGGACTGCATGTAGGACTCTGCATGTATAGCAGTACAACGAAGTACAGTTAGTTGCAAAGTGCTCTACAGGTCCAGGGCAGTGGAGATCCAAATCCAGTAGTTCCAGTCCATTAAGACCTTCTGCATGGAGGAGGGGGGTATGCCTTTCCAAACTGGGCAAAGCAGGGAGTCCCTTCCTATTGGGTTTTCCCCTGGGAATAAGCTAGTATTCTGGTGTAGTGAGCCTGGAGCTTTTCCTCTTCCTTTGTGAGGTTCCACCCCTCTCACTTCGCTCCCCCCAGTCTGGGGTAGTCACTGGACACTGAGCCCCTACTTTGGGCATAGAGGAATGGGCAACAAGAGCACCTTAGACCAGGAGCAGTGTGTGGCAAAGGAGCTATGACCCTTTTTGATCATCGTAGCCAAGGCCTAGTGTATGCCATTAACGGTTTGCTGCTGTCAAACCTCCCTGCCTCTTTGACAAGATTGTAGGCCCTTCAGACTGCCTTGCAACAACTTCACTCTTAGCAGTGATAATTCCCGTTCCCTACAAGAAATAGATTTTGGGCTTTTTTTCAAACCTGTTTATGGTTCCAAAGCTTTTCGCCACTTCCTGGACTGCAGATTCAAGAATTCCAGATGGAATCAACCTCGTCTGTAAATGCATCTTTGCAATAATGGAATTTTTGTCATCGATAAATATCAAGGATGCATGTTTTCATATTCCCATTGTCCTACGCATCAGCTGTTCCTGTGATTTGTGAAGGGCAAGCATCCGTTTCACTTTGTGGTTCTTCCCTTTGGCCTGCCTATGGCTCCTTCGGTCTTCACCAAGATGCTTGCCCTGCTGCTCTCAAGGAGGACACATACCACATATCTGAACGACCTTCTCTTGAAGAATGAGTCTGCCCAGTCCTAGCGGCCAATGTGCAACGAACGATACACACACAGAGCTTTGGGATTCTCAACCCACAGAAGTCTTTGTTGGAATCAACCACTGCTTGGGGTACTCAGGCCTAGTCTTGCTAGAACTAAATGCAAATATGCAAAGTCACTAGCACTCAAATAAATGTGTTTCACGTGTTTATTGTGAAGACTGTATGACATAAGGTTTTAGAAACCTGAATTTTGTGGCCTCAAAGGGTCCCTTTTTCAAGGAAATATAGTAAAGTCACATTTTTGCATGTTTACATTTGGTTCTGGCTAGGCACTAACTGTGGCATTCACTTTGAGCATCCATCATTACAGGGTCAAATACGGTGATGGGTACAGTTTCTATTTGGTCTTTATTTGGCCTGGTCTTGAACGTAGTCCAAACCTGGGTTTTTCTTCCTTTGAAACTCAGACCTGGTGGTTGATCAGCCCAGCACTGGAATCGGAGAAGTCCTTTCTCCTATTAATCTGTACGGTTTTCACAATGGATGTCAGCCTGTCTAGCTGGGGAGATGTCCTAGGGATGGAAACGGTCTAAGAAAGGTGGTTCAAACTTCCCATTAACATTCTCGAATTGAGTGCCATTTATCTATTTCTACTGCATGAACTGACCAACCAGTTTCAGGAGCAACCAATGGAGGTTCATTCAGACAAAAGCTCAACTGTTTCTTACTTCAATAAACAGGGCAACACCAGAAGCCGTGGTGCCCTTCAAGAAGCAGACCCAATCATGGCTTCTTGTCCACAGCCCACATTCTCAGAGTAGACAATTGGTGGTCAAACTTTCTCAGTTGTCAGTGCCTGGATGCTAGAGAAGGGTCTCTTCACCATGAAGTAGTTTGGGAAATATGTCACCACTGTGTGAATTGGAACATAGATCAGTTGGCATTCCACCTCAACCACATGTTGGACAGATTTGTGCCCAGGATCAGGGATCCAAAGGCCTTTGCAGTGCATGCACTGGTGACCCCATGGGATCATATCTGGCTGATATTCACCTTTTCTTGCCTATGGAATCTTTCTCAGCTACTTCACAGAATTAAGATGGAGGGCTTTTTAGTGATCCTGGTGGCATCAAACTGGCCCAGAAGGACTGGGTACTCGGACATTCTAAAAACTCCTTAGAGACTCTCAATGGGCACCACCGGATCAGCCACACCTACTGTCTGAAGGACCAGTCTACTTCTTGGTCACTGCATTTGATGGTTTGAAAGATTTGAGAGATTGTTATTCATGCGCTGCTTATAGCTTTGAAATCAACCTCTGTTAAAGTGGTTGTAAACTTTGTTTTTTTTAAAATAAAAATAACAAACATGCCTATACTTACCTGCTCTGTGCAATGGTTGTGCACAGAGCAGCCCCGATCCTCTTCTTTTGGGGTTCCCTGCCGGCACTCCAAACCCCTCCTCTTAATCAAGTGCCCCCAAAGAAAGCCGCTTTCCCTGGGGGCACCCATGCAGGCTCACTCCCGAGTCGTGCTGCTGCATCCATTTACACAGATAGTGGGAGGCGGCAGCTGGAGCCACTGTGCTTGCGCACATCACTGGATCGGATCGGGCTCAGGTAAGAAAAAGTGGGGGTGGGGGCGGGGGCTGCAGCACAGGAGCGTTTCACCTTAAGGCAAAGAAAACATGAAGGTGAAAAACCTTAAGGCTTTAGAACCACTTTAAGGTCCTTCATCGCACATGTTGCGAGGCATTTTCACACTAGAAGTATTTTGCGTGTGTCCTGTACAGTACACTAAGAAAAGCATTTTACAGGCAAGTCAAAAATGTAAGTATATATAAAACTATAAACAACCACATACTGTCACAACTTAAACCCCTTTCTTTAACATTTCTTCTAATATTTATCTTGTTTGTGTATAGGCAGTCTACATAGCTCCTCTGAAGGCTCTAGTTCGTGAAAGAATGGAAGACTGGAAAGTGAGAATAGAAGAAAAGCTTGGTAAAAAGTAAGTGTCTTGCCAAATCTGATATTATCAGAAGCTGTAGTTTTATACATTTATATGCTAGTTCACATTAAGTCTGCTTTTATGTCTGAGTCCCATGTATGTCGCAGCAATTTCTCATTGCTTTCCATATTTTTTTTCCCTATAATTTCAAGATCTCTGTTTATTGTTACATTTTGAAAATTTTAGTTTATTACTGCACTTATATTTTAAATGAATTGTGTGCTGTACTGTTTTTTTTTCAGAACAGTTGTGCACAGAATTGAAAACACGATTAACTTTAAAAAGCATGGATTAAATATACAGGAACAATGTCCTATTAATTCACCAACAAAATGTTTTACCCTTTTAAAAGAAGTCATAAAATGACACGTAGTATTTTTCAAAAAATATATTATAGTTAAAGTATCGGTAAAGCCCCCACAAATTTAAGTCTCTATAATAAAATTTGTATTACATTAGTGCTGCTAGTGAGGTGAGCAGCTAGGAGCCTGATGGAAAGACTTTTGGATTGACAGTGGCTCTTCCTGTCATTGCAGTAAATGGCAGGGTAGATCCAACCACCTGGGCCATTTGGAAAAATGACAAGGGCGTCAGGGGACCTGGCAAAAAATAATAAAAAGGATTTTTATATACTGCTTTGTAATTTGATTTTGGAGGAAATTTCCAACCTCACTTTGTGAAAAGATGCATTTAGGTTTACAATGACTTTAATAATTACTGTCATGTGAAAAATAAATACACCCCATATAAATTGTTGACTTTTGTACCATATTTGTACAGTCAAACTATAAATCTATTATTGTTTCAGATTAGGATCAAATAATTATTTTCCCCACTATATACAGTTAGAGAGATATTGCACCAATTCCAACTGCATGAGAGGTGTGTTAAGAAAAAGTATTTGCTGCCAAAAAAGAACACTAGACCAAGATTACTGTTGCCACTGAACATGTTAGCAAAGACTAGCCCTCTGAAACCATGTGCTGATGACTGATCAATCAAAGATAGAGTTGTCTGGCCACAGTAATTGTAGACATGTTTGTTGCAAACTGAAGACCGTATTTGAGATGAAGCATGGTAGTAAAAATGTTATGGTTTGGGGTTGCTTTGGAGCTTCAAGGCCTGGGCAGCTGGCAGTCAATAAGCCTACTATACATCCTGCATCATATCAAAGTGTGCTTGATGAGAATATGAGGCCATGTGTCCAACAGCTAACGTTGAACCAGAAATGAATTGTTCAATTCAATAATGAGCCAAAACACTAGAAAATCGACAAAGAAAAGGCCTAAGTAAGAAAAAGTAGAAGTGTTATGGACTGCCCTAGCTTTTGATTTCTGGCAACATTTTTTTGGGGATTTGGAAACAGGCATTCCGTGCAAGGAAACCAATAAACATATTGCATTTGAAAGAATTTTACCTGTAGATGTAGTTAATGTAAATTTGAATTTAAAAAAAATCACTGGATGTTAATGTCAGAGACTGGTGAGTAGTTACAAAATGCCTACATAAAGTAATTTCTGCTACAGGGACAATAGCTGCCTTAGGTGCTAAAGGTGTGCTTTTTTCCACAGTACATTATTATATCTATTGATCTTTGTGTTGAATAATTAATTAAAAAGTCAAATGAGTTCTTATTCAAGTATATTGTCGTTATCTGTCGGTATTGTTTGAACAAAGATCTAATGTTTGCCTATTCAAATATGTTAAAAAAGTGAACAGTTTCCATGGTTCCATATTTTAAGTAGTATTAACTTTTAAGCAGAACACATGAAGCAAAATAAAATAAACTTTCCCTGTAAACTAGTTTTTAAAATTCTTACCATAGCACTTGCAAGTCTACAGCTTTCAATGTTGCTTGCTCGTGCTGTCTCTGTGCTGATTTCCACACCCAGTCTTCATAGTGGACAGTGCAGTCTGTTATCTTGGAGAATGAAGAGGGATGGACAGGGAAGTATCTTGCCATCTTAGGCTATGGGGCTGTGCGTTTCTAGTACTACACATAGTGTAGGGAGATACAAGAGAAAGGCGTTACCTTGAAACAGGACATTCAGGGCAGCGGTCATGGCACCATCCAAACTGGAACACATGCAGTGATTAAAAGATAAAGAAGCTACATACTCTGTGAGTGATTAAATTAGCTGATGAAAGTGCTTAAACAAACTGAGAGTTAAAAATCACTTTAATTGTTTCTTCATATATATATATATATATATATCATCATATTCATATATATCAGTATATTTGCACACAATTTAGCATGGGTTATATAGCCAAAACCTCTAGAATTCTGTAATCCCTGTTCTACATCGACAAGCCTAGCCTTTATATGTTTTATGGAACATACAGTGCATTTGTTTAGTATTCAGACCCGCTTCACTTTTTTTCAGGTTTGTTATGTTGCAGCCTGATACTACAGTTTAACCACTTAAAGATCGCCCACCATCATTTTATGATGACAGTCTGGCTTGATAATGCAAACCCCCGTCATCGCGGGTTCGCACGCTCACTGTGTAGTGGGGGAGCCAGGAAGCGGGTAAGGTGAATTCAATGTCCACCGGCTACCCACGATCGCTCCCCCGCAGTGACAGAACAGGGACCGCTAATGTAAACAAGTGGATCCCCGTTCTGACAGGGGAGAAGGAGTGTGATTGTAGGCTTCCTGTATATGGGAGCAGCGATCGCTCTTCTCCCCCAGTCAGCCCATCTCCCATACAGTTAGAAACACAAAGCAGGGAACACAGTTAACGCTTTGATCACCCCCTAGTGTTAACCCCTTCCCTGCCAGTGCTGTTTACACAGCAATCTGTTCATTTTCATTGCACTGATCGCTGTATAAATGCCAATGGTCCCAAAAAAGTGTCTGACATGTCCGCTGCAATGTCGCAGTCCTGCCCCTGTCCCATTTGTAAACGCAACAACTTTTGTGCAAACCAATCAATATACGCCTATTGCAATTTCTTTTTACCAAAAATATGGGGAAGAATATATATATTGGCCAAAACTGATGAATACATTTTTTTTTTTTTTTTTTTGGATATGTATTTTTTTCAAAATTGTCATTCTTTGTTTATAGCGCAAAAAATAAAAACCACAGAGGTAATCAAATACCACTGAAAGAAAGCTCTATTTTTGAGAAAAAAAGGACGTCAATGTTGTTTGGGTAAAACGTTGCACGACCACGCAATTGTCAGTTAAAGCGACACAGTGCCGAATCGCAAAAAGTGCTCTGGTCATAAAGGCTGAAGTGGTTAAAGCAGAAAATTAAAAGTCAACAGCTACACTACTGTAGCTGCTGACTTTTAATATTAGGACACTTACCTATCCTGTAATCCAGTGATGTCGGCACCCCAGCCGATGGTTCCATCAGCTCTTGGGTGCTGCCACCGCCATTCGGAGTAAGGTAAAACGGCAGTGAAGCCTTTCGGCTTCACAGCCGGTTCTCTACTGAGTATGAACGAAGCTCACTGTGCTTTCTGAATGGCCCGGTGGCGGGGGAAGGAGAAGGAGGGGGGTCGAACCGCGACGAGATCACTCGGCAGTGGGGGCGGGTACCTGTCAAAAACAGGTACCCGCTCCCCCCTGAAATATGCCAAATGTGGCATCGGAGGGGGGAGGAGGCAGATAAGTGGAGCTTCCACTTTTGGGTGGAACTCACCTTTAATTTTTTTTTTAATAAATTCACAGACATTTCCAAAATTCTGTGTTCACTTTGTCATTATGGGGTCCTGAATGTAGATTAATGAGAAAGAAAATGTATTTAAACAACTGTAGTGTCAGCTGCAACATAACAAAATTGAAAAAGTAAAGGGAGTCTGAATACTTGCTGTGCGTTTCCATGAGGCACACTTTTAAACGGTGTGTTTAGCAAATGCAGAAATGTAGATATTTATGATTATTGTGGTTTGCATTTTGGTTTCTTTGCTTGAGCAAGTGGCTTAGTTCTTTGTGCAACCTTTTCTATTTAAAGCCTGTGCAAGGTCATAAGTTGTATGATTTAGTATTTTAGTTTGGGTAAGCAATTAGCATAACAGCTAATGGACTGAAACACTTATTGTTTTTCCTGTGCTGTGCTGCTTCTGTTTCTATTTTTCTTTCACTCACCAGTTAGCAATTGGCTGCTGAACACTAAGCTTGACAATATGATGAGATTATATTAATGAGGTGGTATTTATCTTTAGGACTATGAAAACAGAAATACCTATTATACACACAAATAGGACTAATCAAGGCTGACAAAATGTTATCAGCTCAAGTGACAATTTGTTGCAGAAGTGTGCATTCATGAGTTTTAAATACACACATTCAATCAATAGATTGACCTGTGTACAACCAGCTACCCCATACATGGACAAAAATGTGTCCAGTTCCTGCTGAACCAGCCAAATTTGATCCATGTGTGGTCAGCTTAAAGTGATTGTAAAGTCTCATTTTTTTTTTAGGTAAAAATAACAAACATGTTATACTTACCTGCTCTGTGCAGTGGATTTGCGCAAAGCAGCCTGGATCCTCCTCTTCTCGGGTCCCTCTTCGGTGCTCCTGGCCCCTCCCTCCTGTTAAGTGCCCCCACTGCAAGTAACTTGCTATGAGGGTACCTGAGCCAATCCACAACTCCATGTGTCCATTCGCATTTATCGGGGTTTCAATGTATCATACAACATACCTAAGAGGAAGAGTAGACACCTGTCCGGATGTATATTTATTATGATTCCATGGGGTTCTTTATATGTGATCATGTCCTGTTTCCTTTAGCCTACTTTGGCATAACTTTTATCATGTACTAATAAACCATAGTTTTTATATGGACATATGGGTTGGGTTTGACTGCACCATTAAAGTCCCATCATTCTTTCCGGGGTCATGACCCTAATTTCTATAATCCTACAACATCTCTAGATCTAGATGGCACTTAGGTAAGTATGAGGGGAGCTCCTGCACACAGAAGGCTTTTTATTGAATACATATAGAATGCATTAAGATAAAAAAAAAAAAAAACTTTCTGCCTTTACAATCACTTTAACCACTTCAATACCATGCACTTAGAACACTTCCCTATCAGAACAATTTTCAGCTTTCAGCGCTGTTTTATTTTGAATGACAATTGCGCGGTCGTGCGACACTGTACCAAAACTACGTTTTTATAATTTTTCTCCCACGATTAGAGCTTTCTTTTGGTGGTAATTGATCACCTCTGGGGTTTTTATTTTTTGCGCTACAAATAAAAAAAAGACAGAAAATTTTGAAAAAAACTTTTTTTTTCTTTTTTCCATCACAAAACTTTGTAAATAATTAAATTTCTCCTTCACTGATGAGGCTGCAGTGACGGGCACTGATGAGGCGGCATTGATAAGCCGCACTGATGGGCACTCATAGGCGGCATTGATGGGCACTGATAGGTGACACTGGGCACTGATAGGTGGCACTGGTATTGCAGCAGCTATATGGATAACACTGGCAAGCATCACAGATGGGCACAGAGCCACCCTATTGGGCATTGTGTGCCCCTTACCTGGTTGTCTAGGGTGGTATCCCTGGTGGTCCCTGGGTGGCATCCCTGGTGGCCCCTGGGTGGCATCGCTGTGTGGGCTCCCTGGTGGTCCAGTATGGCAATCTGAGGGGGGGCTGCACTGATAAACAATCAGCACAGACCCTCCTGTCAGGAAAGCCGCAGATCGGCTCTCCTCTACTCGTGTCTGCAGACGTGACTAAAGGAAAAGCCAATATACGGTATATTCTGACAGAAGCCCATTACCTAGATCGGAGATGCGGTGTGCCAGACTGAAACACCGCATCACTGATCACTGCGCGGCCCCGCCCCGCGGGTGCGTGACGGCATGTTATCCTGCTGGACATCATATGACGCCCAATCAGGATAACTCAATCACTTTCCGGCCCTCATTCTGCATACAGCGGTAGGGAAGTGGTTAAGCATTCCATGGATATCTTATAGGATAGCTTTCTAGCCCTATATGTGTTTATCAGCTACACCCGCTCTTTCCTCACATTTCTTACAAACTTGATATTGAAAGGAAGAAAAACAGATAATTCATGTTGTAAAACAAAATTAGGTAACTCTACTGCTCCAATTTTGAGTGTGTAAGCCGTTTAAAAATCTGCCTTATCTAGGAGGAAATGTTCAGACATTATTTTTTATAAAACCATATTGCAATGGCCTCCATTTATTCACATCAATCAAAAACTTTGCTTCTTAACAGAGTTGTTGAGCTGACGGGTGATGTCACTCCTGATATGAGAGCTATTGCTGAAGCTGACCTTATTGTCACTACCCCAGAAAAGTGGGATGGGGTCAGCAGAAGCTGGCAGAACAGAAGTTATGTACAGAAGGTGGCCATTCTAGTCATTGATGAAATCCATTTGCTTGGTAAGTTATGCCGAATCTAACTAGCAAAAACATTTTAGCTGTTGCAGAAGGAAATCATTTTGTCACTGTACATTGTGTGACATAACATTTTGCATTTTTTTTGTTTTTTTAGGGGATGAAAGAGGACCTGTACTTGAAGTTATTGTGTCTAGAACAAACTTTATTTCCTCACACACAGAGAAGACCGTGCGGGTTGTTGGTTTGTCAACAGCTCTGGCAAATGCTAGAGATCTTGCTGATTGGTTGGGCATCGGCCAGGTAGGTAGCTTTTTTTAGGGAGTTACGCAAGCTAAAAATAACTTGTAACTTTATCTTGTCCACACTATTATTTCAATTAACTCACCATTTACTTTTTTGTATTGGATGCATGTAATTGTGCATTACCACTCCCAATTGGTAGTTGGGTCTATCATCTTATCCAAGAACGTATTTTGTCCCTCCTGCTACTCCATAGTGCAGACTTTTGTGATTTCTTAGTATGCACTGGGAATTACTGAAAATCTTGCCCACTTTTGTGTTTCAGTTACTGTCTAGAAAAAATTTATGGTTACAAACCAGTGACCAAGTTTTGCAATAGCTGTAAATACAGCTCTTGAACATGTTTACATTTTTCTCTACAACAGTCCTGCAGATTTGAACTCTGTATCTTAAAGCAGAACTTCACCTGAAATGTGAAGTTCTGCTTTTCCTCCTCCTTTTCCACTGCTCTACCACTTTTGGAGGTTTTTTTTTTTATTTTTTTGGGAGCAGTTTCCAATGTCTGACAGGTACCCGCTCCCACATTCGCTCTTCTCGCCAAGGCCTCTTGGGACACGTCACAAGTAAAAGTAGTGAAACAGCAGGAAGTCACAGCTGGCTTCCCCCAAGCAAGATCGCAGCACTGGGGGTCCCAAAGATCAGTGTAGAACTGGCCCGGGTGATAACAGCGCTAGACTCTTGGACTGGTAAGTATCCATTTATCACATTTCAGCATCTACAGTATTTGTAGCTCCTGACTATTAATTTTAAAGACTGTAGATCCTCTTTAATTTGTTTTTCATCCAAATAGTGTTTAATAAAGTCTTATGCCATAACATTGTAGATGGGACTGTTTAATTTCCGTCCATCTGTGCGACCCGTTCCATTGGAGGTACATATTCAGGGATTTCCGGGACAACATTACTGCCCTCGAATGGCTAGCATGAATAAGCCGTCTTTTCAAGGTAAGTGGCAAAATGTATTAAACTATGAATTTAACGGTTTTGAATGGCAGCACTGAAGTGTAAAAACTGGCAGGCTATCAGAGCTGGCTGCATTACTGCTAATCTTTCCCAACTGTTGTGTTGTGGAAGGGGGTAATAAATTGGAACACAGGCAAAAATAGCAGGACCTTATCATTGCTTGTTAAGCCTTAGGCAGGGCAGCCATCAGAAATGTTGGTGCCCCTTACACAGCTTTAGACCTGCCCCCCCCCCCCGTCTGACCACCAATATTCCCCAGGGCCCGCCCACTGGCCATCCCACCCACATCAGCCCACTGGTCAGGGGTGTACAAATGTTGCAGCCACAGTAGGAATTATACACCCTGTCACACTTACCAGGTGTAGCCTGCCAAGCATGACCCATTCAAGTGAAGTGTGCAATGTATACTAGTGTGGGATCCAAAGGGTTAAAAAAAACAGTGCACAGGCAGCACAGTCTCACCCGATGCTTGCAATAAGACCTCACACCGTAGGTGCTGGAGGTCCCAAACCTTTTGGTAGCTGCTGACTTTTAACAGGGTGGAACTCCGCTTTAAGTCCGAAATTCGCCTGACAATTGCCGCTCAATGACCGGTCACTTTGGGGACCCGGTATGGCTGAACCGTAGGTGCTGGAAGTCCCAAACGTGGACCAGTTGTTGTCCAGGGGGCCCTCTCCACGTGACCCAAGTTTTGTGTCCCCAAACCGGGTGTCCACCTCACATAGACTCCAATGTTAAAGACTGCTAAAGTCTTTGTTGTAAGGGCCCCTTGAGACACTGGGGCCCCTTACAACAACACTGCCTGTACCCCCTGATGGCAGCCCTGCCCTTAGAGAGTATCTTACCAATTATTTTTTTTTAAAGGGAATAATGCCTAAGTTCTGGGAAAATCAATGAGCTGATCACACAAGCAGGAACTGTCATTTGTGGAGGCGTTCTGTACCCCAACAGTGCACAAAATGCCTCCATGTTGCGATATTGCATTCAATTTTACAGAATAGTACAGCATTTCTGTTTAATTTTAAATTACAGTGTGGCTTGTGAAGCAATTTTATATGCTATAATAGTTTTTTTTGGCCTAGGGTATACAGTATACATGGATGCATGAACTTGCAGGGAAGGCAAATAGTTCCATAGGTGCATATATACATTGGACATATAGAGTATATGCTGAACGTATAGAGTGTCAGTATAGTCAAATTTATGAACATGAGGAGTTATGTTATTCTGAAGGGACTCATGGGGCTGATGAGATTTTTTTTATTTTTTTTGTATTCTGTTGAACCTATATGTTTTTGGCATCCAGTAAATGCTACACTGTGGAAATGAATCAAGGCTGTCTAGAACTTGCTTGAAAAAGTTGTGTTCTAGACACTCCTTTTCCTTTTCCCATTATTATAAATACTTTATGTAGCACCTTCCTAGGTAGGTTGCTCCGTATGATAGGTAAATGTATTTCTTCTTAGCTCCTCTGCAATTATTGGAGCAGCTATTGATTTCTCTGGGCTGTTCTAAATCTCATAAAAAAAGAAAAATTGGGCAGCACTTTTGTGGCTGTCCAAAAAAGAACCACAATCACAGCCTCCAGGGTATATATATATATATATATATATATATATATATATATATATATATATATATAGGACGTTACAACAAAATACCAAAAGTTATCAAAAAGTTTATTGCAAAATGGTAAAAGCTAAACATAAACAATTCATTTTCCTTCCACCACTACAAGATGGTTGCATTGGTCAACATAATGCCATACAAAAGCATGTATCAGGGAATAAAAGATGTATTATTGCACAATATACACAAATGAAAACAAAGAAGGAAAACAAAAATTAAAAAGTCCAGACATTACCCACGCTCACATCCATCCCAACACACATACAATATTCGATAGCCCGTGTGTGTATGGGGACCTCCAAACGATGTAATGGGCTGAAAGTCTCATGGGAATAGAGCACCAAGTGTCAAGATCAAAGACCTACGTCCATGTGAGTGGTGCAAATCCACACCCTGTTAGAGATATCTAAATAATAGCATTGGTAGCAACAAATCCCAACAGCAGACTCAGACCAACTAAATATCAGTGATAGATGAAAGGAGACACAATGGGGAGGCTGCAAGAGGTATGTCTGTGCTCTCACCACAGACATAACATAGTGGATATGGCCAAAAAAAAAAAGCAAAACGGATGCGACTAGGAAAGAGTTCAGATCCTATTGGACAATCTGTAGATGCGAGCATGTAATGCTCAGAGCAATCTCACCCTCTGTCAGTACGCATCCATACACCGGCCGTAGCAATGATGATATCCAGCTGGCCAAACCCTAAGTAACGAGCAGCCTCAACCCAGTCTTGCAGTGTCAGTCAATGTCTGTAGGCAGTCCATACACCGTCTGGATTGGGAGAAAGACGCCGTCCGGCATGTACTGAGCGCCCCTGCACAGCCACAAGCATCCAAGGCTAGGAGTAGCGAGGGATGAGCCAACGCGTTTCACTGGGTCAACCAGCTTCCTCATGACTGTTCTAAATCTCACAGGATGCAGATATGTTTGCTTTCCCCTGCATTCTGGAGACGGTCCGAACATACAGGCAAATGGACAGTTTAAATATATATTGTCCTGCAGCCAATTCTGAGGGAGGTATGCCCAGTATGTGGCTGGGGTTACATAAATAGTCTGGGGTCTGGAGCAGCCCTGTTTTTCTCTGTTCTGCTGGGGAAGTTCCCAGCCCCAAGGTCTGCTGCCCTTTTGTGGCAGTTCTGCTGGAGTCTGCCAATGTCAATCGAGTTCCCAGCTAAAACAGAGCTATGGGGCCTATTCTTAATTGGAGCAAACTAAGCCGTTTCTGCTCTGGAGAACTCTCTGAGAGTGCCTTGTGGAGACTGAAAGGGTGAGAGTCTCTCAAGAGGTCTCGTCTTTGCCGAATCAAACGAGGTTAATTCTTATCCGGGGTATCGAGACAAAATCGACCCTTGAGCTAACTGTAACCGTCTGAGGTCGTCTTGACGGTGTTTTCCCGTCGTCTGGAACCCCGACCCTTGAAGGGGTCGTCTTGTCTCTTTTTGTCCCGACGAGGTCTGGGGTCTGATAAATACATTGGGGTCGGTGTATGACCCGTATGGAGGGAGTCTTAACCGACGTCCTGTTATATATAAATTTGACAGGTAAACGGACATACAAGCCTGGC
>BLSH010414487.1:514230-574784 GCA_018402905.1 Glandirana rugosa | reverse complement strand
GATTAGGGACATTCCCTTACAGTTGTTGTCGCAGAAGGTGGCCTTTCTGGTAGCTATCACATCCGCCAGGCGGGTGTCGGAGTTAGCAGCATTATCCTGCAAGTCACCTTACTTTGTCCTCCATAAGGACAAGGCAGTTTTGCGACCTTCCCCTTCGTTTCTTCCGAAGGTGGTTTCTTCCTTTCATTTAAATGAGGATATTGTTCTCCCCTCATTGTGCCCGCACCCATCACATCCCAAAGAAGTTGAGCTGCATTCTTTGGATGTGGTGAGGGCCTTGCGGGTGCATTTAAGTTCTACAGCTTCCTTTCGGAAGTCTGATTCTTTATTTTTGCTGATGGAAGGGTCGCGCAAAGGTATGGCGGCCTCGTCAGCTACCATGTCTCGTTGGATACGGAAGACCGTGACTCATGCATATGAGATTCGGGGTAAGGTTCCCCCGTTTCCAGTCACGGCTCATTCCACCAGGGCAGTTAGTACGTCCTGGACGTTTAGACACCAAGCCTCGGTGTCACAGGTGTGCAAAGCGGCTACTTGGGCCTCAGTGTACACGTTTACTAAGTTTTACAAAATTGATGTTGCAGCATCCTCGGATGCTGCTTTTGGCCGCAAGGTATTACAAGCGGCAGTATAGGCGCGGTTAGCGCCGCCTGAGAGGGCTATTTTCTGTTGGGTACAGTTGTTATGATTTTGCCCACCCCTCTTGATTGGCACAGCTTTGGGACGTCCCCATGCGTCTGTCAGTGAACGGAAGAGAAAAAGGGATTTTTTGTATAACTTACCGTAAAATCCTTTTCTCTGAGTTCACTGACAGACGCAGCACCCATCCCTCTGTGTTGGTTTTGTACAGCTTGTTACGAACGGGTGTGCTGTACAGAGCAGGGGGATTATATGCTAAGGTGAGGACGGCCCCCTGGGAGGGGCCAACCTACACTTTTGTTTCTTTTGCCTAGTCTACTCCTAGTAGGATGAGCATAACCCCATGTGTCATAAGAATCGCTGCGTCTGTCAGTGAACTCAGAGAAAAGGATTTTACGGTAAGTTACACAAAAAATCCCTTTTTTTCTACCAAAGTGCTGCTGCTCCTGAATGCGCTGGCAGTGTTTTTTTTTTTCTGCCTCTTAACCTCCCTGCCTTTAAACACCTATGTGTGCATGGACAAATAGCCTGACATTGAGGGGCATTTAGATGTAGAAAATGTCAAATGCTCCTAAAATTGGCGCTTTTATTGCCAAGTGTGCATTAGGCCTTAGGGATAATATTCATGTTTAAATGCTAAATGCTTTGGATTTCTACATCTCTACATCCCTTATTTTATAAGAATATGTTTTAACCACTTGTGGGACTGCTGCATTTTATGAACATCCTGCAGTTAGCTTAACCACTTGCCGACCAGCCACCATCATTGTACTGCGGCAGGTCGGCTCGTTCCTGCGAATCGCCAACATTGTACGTCGGCTCGGGAACTCTCTATTGTAGGCGCACGTGGACTCGATGTCTGCCGGCCACCCGCGTTCATTCCCCGCAGTGACAAAGCGGGAATCTGCCTGTGTAAACAAGGCAGATCTCCGTTCTGACAGGAGAGATCACACAGATCCTGTCTTTCTGCTATGCAGGAAGACGGATCTGTGTGTTTCCGCAGGCAGCCCATCCCTCATACAGTTAGAAAACACCTGCAGGGAACACATTTAACCCCTTGATCGCCCCTGATGTTAACCCCTTCCCTGCCAGTGTCATTATTACAATAACAGTGCATATTTTAGCACTGATTACTGTACTAATATCACTGGTTCCCAAAAAAGTGTCAAAAATGTCAGATAGGTGTCCGATCTGTCCGCCGCAATGTCGCAGTCCCGTTAAAGATCGCTGATCGCCGCCATTACTAAAAAAAAATTATAAAAGTGGCATAAATATATTCCCTTTTTTGTAGACACTATAACTTGCGCAAACCAATCAATATACACTTATTGAGATTTTTTTTTTACCAAAAATATGTAAAAGAATACATATTGGCCTAACCTGAGGAAGAAATTCTTTTTTTATATATATTTTTTTGGGATATTTATTATAGCAAAAAGTAAAAAATATTGTTTTTTGGGGTTTTTTTTTTTTGTTTATAGCGCAAAAAATAAAAATAGCAGAGATGATCAAATACCGCCAAAAGAAAGCTCTATTTGTGGGGGAAAAGGACATACATTTTGTTTGGGTACAGTGTCGCACGACTGCGCATTTGTCAGTTAAAGCGGTGCAGTGCCATATCGCAAAAAATGGCCCGGTCATTAAGGGGGTAAATCCTTCCGGTCCTTAAGTGGTTAAATTAACTTTTATTTTTTTAGTTTCAGATAGAGTAGGTAAGGGTTATAAACTCTATCCATTTATTATTACATCTGTGGGTGTTAAATGCAACTGCTGGCAGTGAGTGGGGCTGATCCTGCCAACATTGTATTTTTGGGGACACTAGTATAGTTCTAACCGTGACCAGGATACAGACCTGGACAGGCACTATACTGGTAATGGCAGTGATCAGTGCCTTTGATACTATGCCGGGATATCAAGGACTGGCATTGACACTGGTTGAAAGGGACGCTAACTGATTTTGACACTCACATCACTAGTGGCACTAATTCAGTAATCAGTTAAAATACTGTACACTGTCACTGTACTAATGACACTGGCTTAGTGACAGGGGTGATCAGGAGAGAAATCAAAGATTTAACTGTGTGCCTAACAAGTGTATGTGTGATGATTTTACTCACAGATTGGCTGTTTTTTCTTCCTAATCTCAGCTCGGAACAGTAAGACCCATTTCACACTTGTGCGAGTTGTCCTGCGATTTGGGACTGCAAAGGCACATGACAAGTCGTTCCCTAGTATTTCCAATGAGTACCATTCATATCTGTACGACGTTCAAGTCGTGCCGACTTCAAAGTAGCCCGTGTATTACTTTGGTCCAACTTTGATGCAACTTGAGGTAACTTCAATGTTAAACCCTCAAAGTCTCATGCAAATCGCACCTGAATAATAAAGATGTGATTTCTGTACTACTTCTGTACGACTTTGTAATATGTTTTCATTGAGCCAAAGTTGTAACAAAGTTGAACCAAAGTTGTACTGATCACAAATCGTAAAATTTTGCGGTAAAATCGGGTCGCACAGGTGTGAAAGGGCCCTTAGTGAGATTAGGAAGCAGAACCAGTCATATCTGGATTGTGTGTTTACTAACAAACACAGATCTCTGTGCCTTGGTTGGCCACAGCCATCAGCAGGTTCACAGCCAAAATTATTGGCTGCGAGCCTGCTGACAAACTTGCGCTGTGTCCAATCACAGCACGGGAAGTAGGGGGCATGCACGCCTGTAAACCAGGAAGCACCTGTACATCACAGGGGGAACAACACAGCCGCCAACCAGCATTATAGTTAAATTGATGGATGGTAAGTGGTTAATGATATGTATGGTTAAATTAATATCACTATACAGTGCCAAACAAAAATCATACGTTTTGTTAATTTGTTTTATTACTTTTTCACAGCTATACGAAGCCATTCACCTGCAAAACCTGTGCTCATCTTTGTGTCATCCAGACGTCAGACTCGGCTGACAGCTATTGATTTAATTGCTTTCTTAGCAACAGAAAATGACCCCAAACAATGGCTCAATACGGATGAAAGAGAGGTAATTATTTACTTTACATACTGTATGTGTGTGTTTCCTTAAATGACTACCCTTCTACCTCTTGTTGGCTAATCAATGCTGAGGCTTTAGCCTCCTATATGCTCTCTGGGTTTTGGGGATCCTAAGACTCAGTAAAGTGTAAACATAAAACTAAAATAAAAATGCAAGTTACCCTTTAATTGAAAACATTTGAATCATTGCGTGGAAAGATGTGCCTTCAATAACTCAGTCCTAATATTTCCCTGGCTACACAAGACTGATCTACGACAGCACTTAGCTAGCAAGTGTGTCTAACGTCACATATGTTACGTGAGCTTAAACCATTCAGTAGATTTTATATGTACACCTATCTTTTCTTTGTTTCGGTGATTGAGTTAATGCATGTTTTAGATATTACTATGACCTATCTGTTTGGCAGAAAGCAATTGGCTAAACTTATCACATTATTATTATGTAAAAATAATGAATATTCTGACTGACGTTTTCAACAGATATGGTAAACATATAATGTGTAGATTGATCATTTGCAAAAAAAAAAATATATAAATGTATATATTGATTGCAGATTATAGCAAATTCTAAATGTGGACTGTTGTTGTAGTAGTAGTATCGGTACTGAAGGGTGTTTTGCACTTTAGAGCTGTGCTTGTGCAATCATTAATAGCCATGCTTTGTTATATTTATGCTTCTCTGCTCATAAATTATACACTTTGTATTCCATGGAGTGTTTGATTAACTTGGCTGGGTAGATGTTTTTTTTCTCGTGATTGTTTTGAGACATCTGGTCTAAAAGGTTTTGAATATCACAGTTTACTGTGTGGTTTGATAGTACAGTGCCTACTGAACCAGAAACGTGGGTTAATTTGTTTATTAAAATTTATATATTAATAATTATGCTGTCTGTGAAATAATGCTGAGGTGATGTAGATATTAAAGGAAACTAAACACCTGCAAACCACTTCACTCTGTTCAATATATATACACTGATCAGCCATACATTTATGATCCCTGACAGGTTAAGTGAATAGCATTGATTATATAATTAAAATGGCATCTGAAATTCATTGGGATATATTGGGCAGCAAGTAAACATGTTGTCCCTGAAGTTAATATGTTGGAAGAAAAAAAAAGTTGCATCGCAGTTTGTTGTGTATAGAGCTGCATAGCCACAGACTGGTCAGGTTGCCAATGCTGACCCATGTCCACCACCAAAATTGCCTACAATAGGCACATGGGCATCAGAACTAAACTTTGTAACAAAATACAAAGGCTTCTGTGAATGCCTTCCTGCAAGGAGGTGCAGACAGAGATGCCGTGGGTGAGAACACAGCATCTCTGCTCTCAGAGTGTAGCAATAGCTTTCCTCCAGGAGTGCTATATAACTGTCAGATCTAAATTAGAGTCCACAGGTAGCATGGACCTTGTTGTATTTAACAGTTCAGCTTTAATCATATACTACAGAACGCAGAATGTGATTCTGGAACCAATGGGTTATGCAGCTGCCTTCAGGAGATTGGACAGTGGCAAACAAGGGACAGCTCAGTATAAACCCCTCCTACTCCCAGCTTTTTGCTAGTATCATTGTATTTCTCCTCCCTGCTTTAAGAGAAGAAAAATGCTTTTTTTTTTTTTTGACTTTTCTCAGGATTTTTCTACTAGCAAGCTTATTTAGATGCGGCAGAGCCATTGAGGCTTATCTATTGCTTCTCAGCTCTGTGCTGGGGGACCGTACCTTAACCCCATGAGGAAAAAGATGAGGCGTCAACCTGTAATTTTGCTCTTTGGGCAATAAACTCTGCATTAGCCGCTCACATAGGCACATGGTGCTGTGCGTTGGGTTAGCTGCAGGATGTTCTACAGGTCCAGGATGATGGTACACCTGTCGGTGGAAAGCTGTCCCTGAAAACTCATTAGGATGTATGCCCACAGGAAGGGTGCTGGATAGGGCTTTGTCTTTAACATCCTTCATAACTAAATGGGAGAACCACAGGGCACACTGCAGCAGTAAGGCATGGCTTTGCTCTATCTGGGAGCCTGGGTGCACTGCTTTTCAGCCCCCAAGTGGTTAATAAAAGAAGCACTGCCTGCGACTCATTTAGTCACAGCAGAGGAAGTCCAATTCATTTTTTTTTAATTTGGTTGCCCAGCTCTTTCACAGAATGCCCCACTCTGCTTGCTCAGCCTCCTTCCTGGATGTGCCCCAACTTGGCACACATGGACCCGATATTCATTTCTCCTAGCTTCACCTCATCAAAGCACGGCAAACCTCTGGATGTTCTCGGGCTTCCTGTTGCCGACAGGGATTTGTCACAAAAGACTTACCACTTCCTGCTCTGCAGTTTATAGTCATAAGTAGTCCTAGTGGGAAATCTCTTAAACTTCATGGTAGATCATAGGCACAAGCAGAGTAGGCTGGTGGGCTTTGCTGACCTACACTTGGTTGATGACGTAGAGGTTTCTGCAGTATTTTTACTGGGGGTCTTGATTCTGCCAGCCTTGACTGCTGTTGCCAAAATGAGTCGCTACCCTCCTCGTCCAAATCCTCCTTAACCCCTTCAGCGCCACCCACCTCCTCTACAATATCTAAATTTATGGGGAAGCTTTCAGCCCTTCTGGAGACCTCAGACTGTAAGGGCCACAAGCTGGCCTCCTCATCTTCTCCCTCAGAGTTCATCTCTGATCATCCTCTGAAATTTTCTGCACTTCCTGGAGAGTAGGATAAGGATGGTACCATCATGGAGGTATCAGAAATCGGGCAGATCAATGAGAAGCAGACTTTATTCTGGCTTGGGAAGAACCTGACATTCCCTAAACCGTCATGCACACCCAGCACATGGAAAATTGTAAGGCTGACTTCCTGACCTCCTCAGTCAGCACAAATCTGAAGATGAAGACTGCATTTCTTACAGTGTTTGTCCTTGGTGACCAATTTATGCTCAGAGTGACAGCAACAGATGGCTCCATGGAAACCACAACAGGATTATGAGACGTCACCAGCACAAAATTACAATAATGTACACAATGTTTGCAATGTCACCTTTGTCAAGTAAGCCAACATTTCGGGGCCACGCACGACCCCTTCCTCAAGGTAACATAGTGACAACTCACAGTAAAATGATTCATGAATATATACATTTCTAGACACAGTACCAAATGCACCACATGAATACAGTAATCAAACCTAAGCATGTGTAAAGAGTGCACAAGAACAAATGGTTTTGAGGATTCCAAAATATCTGTAAGTGCCTGGTATGTGGAAGTTTCTCTCATCACTCGTAAGGCACTTTAACGTGTTTTGGTATCCTCTAAACTTTTTTGTGCACTATCTTATTGTGTTATGTTTTTGCCTGGGCCAGGTATTTTCATTCTTCGCTGTGGGTGCTCTGGTAGTTCCATGGAATCGTTTCAACCTGGTCTATGCCTTTCCCCCCTTAACCACTTGCCTACAGGGCCAGTTCTGACATTTCTCAAATACATGGAAAACCTGCAAATTACTTTGAACCCCCACACAATATATATTTTATGAAAACAGAACTGGAAAATAAAATGGTGGGTGTTGCAATTTTTTATGTCACACAATATTTGTGCAGCAGTTTACCAAACGCAAGTTTTCAGGAAAAAATACACTATGATGAATTTTATTGAACACAAACACAATATAATACCCATTTTTTTGTGAAATATAACAGATTATGTTAAGGCCAGTAAATATATACTTTATATATCACTTCTTAAAATTGCACTTGCCCATGGAATTGCGACACACTATGGTTCATTAAATTTTCCATAAGTGGCACTTTAAAAGCCTTTGTTGGTTACCATTTTAGAGTTACACAGAAGGCCTGGCACCAGAATTATTGCTCTCACCCTGGCGTTTGTGTGTGGTCATTCTGTGTCCTGCAATGTACTTTTTGCATGTTCATTTGGCTATGGATATTTGCATGGCATCATTATACAGTTGCACTACTGTATCAGCTCATTTGGCATATTTGTAATCATCCATCAAGGGGCACAGGATAGTAATAATTCTTAGATATCTGGGTTATACAACTGCCTTCAGGAGGTTTGAATACTGCCAAATACAAAACAATAGGCCAGCTCATATTAACCCCCCCCCCCCCCCCCATGTATTTTCTCTTATATACAGTATATATTGGTGCCACAGATCATCTTACCCTTTCTTTTAAAGGGATTTATGAATATTACCCATCTTTTTTCCAACTTATTATTTCTTCCCTTTCTCCATTTACATGTGCTGCTGCTTACTTTTTTCTCAGGTACGTCCTTCATTGTATGGACCTCCCTTTCCTTTAACCCTAGGGTTAAGGGGTGTTCCTCTTAAATCTCAAGCTGTGAACCAATTAATAATTTTGTTTGGATATACCTTATTTATCCATCCTACTTTTCCCCGAAGTTAAAGGTGTGTACCACTTAAAATGTTTGCAAACCATCACCTTTTTAAAACAACCCATTCAGTTTAAAATAGAAATGTGCAAAATTAGAAGTGTCACACAACTATTAAACGTACAATCAAAAAACATATTGTAAACACAACAACACGTCACAACGTTCATAAACACCAATACACTGTGACTTAGCAAATAACTGAATAAAAAAAACACTATCATCACATGGAAAAATGCAGGAAAATACAACGCAGGATGAAACTTATGGTGACCAGTAAAAAGTCCAACAGTAAAGTCCCTTTAGCCATGCTTCAACTGTGTGCTTGTGCTAATAAATAATCTTTATACAGTACTTCCTTAGTGTGCATAGAAAAAAGGAGAGGGTCCCACCACCATTCACACTCTGCTCTCACCTTAATGAATGGACCTATTTAACTATAAATAAGTCAGATGTGCATTCCCCTTTAAGAGGTTCACTCCAGGGCACCGTTAGTCTCACCTCATAAACTTCCTCCTTGGTGGTCTTTAGATGTTATCCCTTCTGTTCCATACACCTCCAGGGCTCCCCCGCAATATCTTCTGATTGTGTAATACCATTAAAGGACTAATGATCTTATGCATGCAGGAAGGTAAAATACCTTCAGTATTTAGAACCACTTTAAATTTTTTTTGTTTGCCACTGTCCAAACTTGTAGGTGGCAGTATAACCCAGATGTCTATAAATTACATCCTCCTTGTGTCTCTCAATGGATTTAAAAAAAAAAGATTGTATTGTAATATAAAAATTATTTATTCTATGGAATGACCTCCAGAACATCAGTGACATATGGAAACCTGGGAAAGACAAACTATTTTTCTATTATTGATAATTTAGTTAGTACAAGCTAGGTTTGTGCATGCTTGCAGGCACCTAATGGATATTATTTGTTAAGTTCAGTGCTTATCATTTCTCTATAATTTCATTCTTTATGTTTTTGTTCACTTTTCAGATTGGTGTATACATGTATTAAAGCAGAACTAAACTCTCTGAATCAACATGAACTATTTATAATCCGCATGCTGCTATCAGTAGAAAATAGATAGGAATGTATACTATATTTACTCGTATTTATTTTTTATTTACATTTTTTTAGTTGCTTCCTGGTTTCTGCCAGGCCAAAATTTTGTCATTCACCCCAGGAGTATTCGTGGGTATTTTTTCTTTCTTACTTCTGGAGGAGGGGCTATTTCAGCGAAGCGACCCTTCTTGCCTGCATGCTTGAGCTAAGTAGATGGATTCCAGAAAGTAAACATTACATGAATCATCTGCTCTTTCTCAAAATGTCTACAGCTAGAAATCCTAGGGGGGTAGGGGTCATAGTTATTTCTCAACAAAGTAAAGCATGGAGACATGGATGGATGGGTGAGTTTGCTTTGAATAATAAAAATTAATGAAATAACGTTTTCAGTTTGTGGTGCTCAGGTACAGTTTAGTCCTACTTTGAAAAGGATAAACAGATTATGGGGAAAAGCATTTTACATAGTATTGAAATTGTACAGCTGAAATACTTTTGGAAAACATTTAGAAAGACTTGTATATACTGTTATTTTTAAAATATTTTTTTTTCCAAAAAAAAAAAAAAAACTCCTTGGACCCTGACCCATTTATACGCTCTTCAATTTAACTTTAATTGAACTTAACCACAGTTTATTTTGCAATTTTGCATGTAATTAGCACTGGAAATGACTGGCAGACAACTCTATCCTGTCCACTTTACATAAGCGATAAGCCCCCGTGCCAATTTTAGAAGATTAACTGGACAGCTGGCGGTGTGTCCTGACGTAACTTGATGATAGCGTGTTCCTAGTACTCGAGAAATGTGTCTACTTTAATTTTGTATGAAGCTATTTTAAAAAACGAATTGGGATAAAATGATATCCACACACCAGATATATTTTTATTAATTATATATTCCAGTGGTAATTCTGAGTGTATATTCCACCATTATAAAACCTTACTGTTATTAATTTATTTAGTCAGTTATTGCTCAGTACACGTTCCAGCAATGTAGGGAATGATGTGGACAGAACATTTACTAGGGTGAAAGAAGATCTACATTTTTTTTGTGCAGGGTGGCAGACTATGACAGCAAGAGCACTTTTAGATAAATTCAGTCAAAGTTATGACTTTGTCCCCTCACAGTCCTCCCAGTTCTCCATCAATTGCTGTATCATTTTATGCTTCATAGGTTACCAATTGCTTGTCATAATCTCTGGTTCAGTAGCTGTACAAGTGTTGCCTTTTGTCAGCCAGAGCCAATCATAAATTTCAATCCATCGATGGTCAATCCTGCTCGTCAGAAGGTGATCAGGACTGTTGAAATTTTTTCTTGATCAGCCAGCTTTATCTGCTGATCAGAGTATTCTGACAGCTGAGGAGTCCCACTATCAGAATACTCCTCCATCCACCCCACTTGTGTGGATAATGGAATTGTTTTTTTTTTTGTTTTGTTTTTCAATCAGCCCGCTGGCTGATAAAAAACAAACAATATTTTATTGACAGTCTTAAGATGGCCATACAAAAGTCCGTTTTTTTTTTTCATTCAGCCAGCGGGAACAAAAAAAACCTGACCCAATTCCCTCATTCATAAAGGTGGGAATACTCCCCACTGTGTTATTGTATTCTGACAGCGGGACTTCCTAGTCGGCAGAATACGCTGATCAATAATGCAGCTGTTTGGCTGCAAGCACTGATCGAATAGAAATTTACCAGCAGGACCCGTCATGAGAAGTCTATATAAATATATATATAAATCAACTTCTCTTGAACAGAAACGGCCATAGATGAATAGAAATTTGCCTGGCTCCTGCTAAACCAGCTAAATTTCAATCCATGTATGGCCAACTTTAGTTATTTATACTAATGTGGCAGGGCACAGAGATGTTTATTTCTGCTGATTCTTCAGGAAAAGTGAGTGAAGACTAATAACATCAGCAACCACAGTGCATAGATGCTTCTAGCTACATAACCTAACTTGATACCGTCTCATCATGTTAAGTGAGAACTTAGTAAGTGTTGCAGGACCTGCTTTTACATACTCAGGTAAGATTTTACATAATTTATTGCTGCCAGTTTCCCTTTGCAATACCTCTTTAGTTAATTGGATCACTCATTTTTTTCACACTACTGTGTTATATGTACGGCTGGCTTAAGGCTCATGTCACACTAATGATCCTGCCACCAAAATGTGCAGTGAAAACACTCACCTGCCTGCATGTGTTAGTCCCTTGCCACAGGATGAGCGAGGTGTCGCACTCTTTCTGAAAACATACTGCAGAATGTAAGTTGCCAGCAGTAGATCATCTGGTGAGGAAGCGACATAAACAAGCAGGTAAGTAGTGTCCTGTAGTGTCCTGCAGAGCGATTATGGTACTAGTGAGTTGTTGCTAGCAACAGGGTTGCTAGTGTAACATGGCCAAAGTAAGGAGACAGGTTGAGATATCTGATCACAAGTGAGGAAAAGTATAACAGTCGCTTTTCCTCAGCATAACAAAGCTAAACAGGTCTAACTCAGGAAGAGAGAAATGTTCTTCTATCAGGAAGGGAACCACCGTGCACTCCGGTGACTAAGTAACTCACCAAATTTATTTGACCTTCTAAAAAGTCAAAAACAATGAAAAATGGTGTGCAATATTCAGTGATGCAAAAGGCTTCATATCTCCTTAGGTATTAGTTCATGGTCCCATTAAAAAAAAGAGTGCGCATGGCGGGACTTTCGGGAGGATGTTCTAACCAGGAGCTCCAATCCAGTTTGGCGATTTGGGAGCCCGCCGGCCTGCACAGCACAGCAGTCTTGCACCAGACCACTATCCCTGTCACCGGAGACCACAGAGAATCCCATGACGGGAGGGATTTCTAAAAGGGAGAAGCTGCGATTTGACTCACAGGCCCCATATTCTTCCAAGTTGGCCGCCGCAGCTCCACCATGCAGAGATACAGAGGATGCAGACACAATAGCTGGTCCCCCTGCTGCAGACCAGCCCTCAAGCGATTCTCCAGCTACTCCAGCAACCTATCTTCCAGGTAACCTGGTTTCTTCTGCTTCTACTGATACCTCCTAAGGGGAACGATGGGGGATGTATTATAGACCCCCTGGGTGATAGTCTGTTCGGCCTCATGGGCCTGCATCAGGCTCCCTCTCCTCCCCCAAGCCAGTCTCATGATTTGGACCTTTTTCTGAACAGATCAGAGATAGTGGCAGCAGGCCTGGCACAAAATGCTGCCCAAATAACAGAGACAATTAAAGCAGACTTGCACAGTCTGGGAACCCGCATTGAGCTCATTGAACAAGCAGTTGATAACACTACAGCAAGGGTGAATCAAAATACCCACTGCATACAAACCCTCCAAGATCAGCTAGACACAGCCCTGTCTAAAATAGACGACTTGGAGAACAGGAGCAGGCGATACAATTTTCGTGTTGGGGGGGCTACCTGAATCAGTATTTGATGTTCATGGAGCCATTAAATCATTTATCAAAGACATACTGCCAGACACTCTGGACAATACACTTGAACTGGATAGGGCCTACAGAGCCTTTAAACCCCCTCTTCAGGATGGTCTGCCCAGGGATATTATTGTGAAACCGCATTATTACACCATTAAAGATGGGATCATGAAAAAAATCATGTGATGCCAACAAACTATTGATCCAGGGCCATTCCATTCAAGTTTTTGCAGACATTTCTCCTGCCACGATTCAAAGGAGACGATCCCTCAAACCCCTCCTGACAACACTGTCTCAAAAAATGATAAAATACTGGTGGTCTTTCCCCTGCTGCCTGCATTTTACATATCATAACAAGACTTTAAGGTTTTCGAGCCTCCAGGAAGGCAAACGCATCCTTTCCCAGCTAGAGATCATTTTCTTAGAACCTTCAATCTCTCCACCAGATACTCGCTTCAGCTCCACCAAAAGACCCCCTCAAGGCAGCCCTCTCACCCCTTTGTGGAACAAACAACAACCCAACAGACAACGGGATTCAAGACCTCCACGTTGAACTTTGATATACATGTTTGCTGATATACCCCTTTCTGGTTTCTAACCTTGTGGCCAGGATTTTTACTTCTCTAATGTGTCCACGTTCCCGTTTCACCTCTGGATTCCGGCTGGGCTCTTTTTCCATCATCACTCCATAACTCCTCACATCACCTAGAGGGACCAGAGCCCCACCTGCTTCCCTGGATCCATGGGTGTTTATGCTGCAGAACCCCCTTCATTCCATCGGCAAGATGATGGCTTAGGCTACCCAAGGCCTTGAACACCTGCTCCTGGAAGGAGTACACTGACTGTATATTGTATTTTGTTTTATTTTTCTCTTTCTCTTTAGAATCAGCTCCCGTCACTCAACCCCCCCCCCCCCCCCAAAAAAAATAAAAAAGTTTGCTGGTTGCAGACACGGGACTGACTTCAATCCTTCAATCCCCTCGATTTCAAACTTTCTAGTTCCCTGGTACAAGTTAATAAGATCAGTTTCTTTGATTTGACTGTGTTTGTTCTCGTTGTTTTAGGTGTAAGAATATATTTATGTATTGTTAGAAACGCTGGTGGGCTCCCCAGCCATATTGGAGTTACATGTTCCTCCATCCATGGTTGTTTAGAGGTAGTTTCACTTTGGACGACACTGAATAATCAACCTAGTTTCAGGTTGCCAGAACACCTTACCCCCCTATCTGGAAGTCATAGCAGGTCTTGGCTGGGCCAGCCCTGCTTCTAGGGGACTCAGACCAATTTTTCTCTGGTCTGACTCCCTACATTCTTCTTTCTCAAGCTATTTCTTCACACTCTTTTTCTGTCCTTTTTCTTCATCCTCGGACCTTTATTCCCCATGCTCTCCCCCTTTTTTCCATTTATTAATGCATCTCTTGTCTCCCTCTAATGATATAATTCTCCCTCCGATGCCTAGGCTGATTTCAACACACTCTTTCAGACTGCCAGGAACATCTTCATGGTTCGGAATACCCATCTCGAGGTTCTCACCAAGGCCACAGAGGTAGGTCCACTTTGTGCACCAGAGTTTGTCCACCCGCATGTCCATGGCTAACTCTATCCCTTCAAATGCAACCCTTAAGGTGGCAACCCATAACACACGGCCTAAACTCACCCTCCAAGCGACGAAAGGCATTCCAAGATTACCACTTTAAAGGTATTGATATCTTGTTACTCCAGGAAACCCACTTACCCATAAGTTACAATCCCTCATTTTATTTTATTTTTTTTTTTAACAGAAACGTTTTATTGAGGCAAACGTTGAAGCATACAGAGTTAATATGACAATCTAATGTATACAGGAGTTCATAGACTTACATTAATATTAGATTTCAGTACATATCGTTAGACACAAGCACTGTTCACATATATTCTTAGCAGCAACGGGACAGTCTCCCTTAACAGAGGTGAGTAAGAGCGCATAAACTGTAGACTATGGGAGATAGAGTGCAACATAATCACATATGTTCCATTCGGAATAACAGATCCATCAGCATCCTTTACTAGAGTACAGCATGGGACAGTGAATGCTTAAAACTGTGCGGGTGTAGGGGGGTTAACCCCCTCTAAATTATCTGTGGGACCCATAGGGCAAGTTCCTGCAAACCAACCCAAATGTGGGATCTACAGATTATATTAGCGAGTGTTGTATTATGCAGTCTGGGGGGTGTAGGTTCGGCTTGCACTGTATCATCTAAATTTCCAGGGATCGCACTGTGATCCAGGCATCCCAGATTTTGATAAATTTTTTAGGGCATTTGCGACCCATATATGTGAGTTTATAAAGGGGAAGCACAGAATCCACCATGTGTCTCCACTGGGTCACCGTTGGGGAGGCAGTCAGTTTCCAGTTTTGTAGCAGAACTTTACGGGCATAGAAGCTAAGAAAGAAAATTAATAGTTTCGTGTGAGTGGAGTGCGTTAGTGAGTCCGTCATACCCAAGAGGAGTATCCTGGGATCTACCGGTATGGGAAGTCCTGTTACCGCTGTCATGTCCTCCACCACATCCGACCAAAATAGCTGAATACGTGGGCATTCCCAGACGAGATGAAAGAACGTGCCTACCGCTTGTTCACATTTAGGGCATAAGTCAGAGTGTGAGGGGTAGATTTTTGCAAGCTTTTGAGTGGTGTAATATGCTCTATGTATAAATTTCAGTTGTACAAATCTGTCTCTAGAAGAAATGACCGTAGGTATGAACTTAGGGAATCCCTCTTCCCATTCTTCTACCGTCAGAGAAGGCACATCCTTACCCTAAGCGGTATATATGCCCAGGCCCTTGTCTGCATCCCCACATGTCAGTCGTAAGTAGATTGACGACATAATCCTATCTGCGCTTCGGGAGATTAGAAACCTTTCAACTGGGTTCGGCTCCACCTGAATCTGAGCTGGAAATTGGGCTTGTACTGCGTGTTTGAGTTGTAGATAGCGAAATAACATCCAGCTGGGCAGCTGATATTGCTCCCTTAACATTGGGAATGAGAGCAGCGTTCCGTTGGGCATAATATGTTGCAGTTTCTCTATCCCATATCTCGCCCATAGGCGGGGATCTGGAATCGTCCGAAAGTGCTTTAGCTTCGGATTGCCCCACAGGGGAGTGTATGGGGATATACTATTCATAGTTCCTATTAATTTATTTACCTGAGCCCATACATAAATTGTGGTTTTCATTGGGATAGTCATTTGGAGGTCTCGGGAAACACCTCTGTATACGCAGTTCATAAGTGTGGCATATGATCCGATAACTGCTGCCTCCAAGTTAACTGCTGGGTTTGATCTCATCTGGGCAAACCACCAGCGGGCCGTGACCTGCACGGCCGCCCAGTAGTATTTTTTAAAGGATGGTAACGCCAGTCCTCCAGCCGAGAGTGGGAGTTGTAGTTTAGTTCGGGCTATCCTCGGGACCTTGCCCCTCCATATGAAGGTGGAGATGACACTATCTAGCTTCCGAAAGAAAGAGGCTGGTATACTCACAGGTGTGTTCCTAAAAATATATAAAAACTTTGGGAGAAACGTCATCTTCAGAAGATTAACCCGGCCCACCGGCGTCAACGGGAGAGATCTCCAAAGCCGAGTTTTCTCCACCAGTTCCTCTAGGACTGGATATAGGTTATCCGCTAAGAATTGGGCAAGATCCGTTCGCAGCGTCATTCCCAAATACTTAACTTGAGTTACCCATTGCAACGAGCTCTTATAGGCCGGCGGAGGAGTGGCAACACCCGTTAACGGCAGTATACTAGACTTCCCCCAGTTTATTTTAACCCCCGAGAAATTACCAAAAATATTGATAATTCTCAGAGCCTCTTCAAGTGATTCTGTGGCATCATTTAAGTAAAGTAGGGTGTCGTCCGCGTAGAGTGACACTCTTTCCACCAACCCTCCAACCCTAATTCCCTCGATCTTGTCCGAACCTCGCAGCAATTGCGCCATTGGCTCAATAGCTAGGGCAAACAGCCCCGGAGATAAAGGGCAGCCTTGGCGAGTGCCTCTTTGCAGCCGAAATGGGGTTGAAATGTTGCCTCCCGTTAGTACCCGAGCCGTGGGATTATCGTATATCATTTGGATCCATGCAATAAATCTGGGTCCAAGGCCAAATCGCTTTAGTACTTGCCAAAGGTAGGGCCACTCCACAGAGTCAAAAGCTTTCTCTGCATCTAAAGTGGCCACTACCTTCCGGTCGTCCTTTCCCTCAGAGATAGCGATGTGAGTGAGTAGACGTCTGATATTAATGTCCGTCCCCTTACCCGGCATAAACCCGGTTTGGTCCCCGTGGATTAAGGACAGTATAATCGAGTTTAATCGCAGCGCCAGGATTTTAGTCAGTATTTTGGCATCTACATTAAGTAGAGAAATCGGGCGATACGATTCGCAGAATTCGGGATCCTTACCGGGCTTGGGTATAACCACTATAATGGCTTCCGACATCGAGGGAGGCATAGAGCAAGTCTCCAGCACCTTGGTCATTATTTCTAAGTACCAGGGGGCTACTAAATCAATGTTTGTCTTATAAAACTCAGTGGGAAGTCCATCAGGACCGGGTGTTTTTCCCAGCTGCAGGGATTTGATCGCCAGTTTGACTTCCCTCAGTGTAATGGGGTCGTCCAGCTTTTGCGCGTTGGCCCTTGTCAATCTTGGGAGCTTCACCTGGTCCAAATACAATGACAGATCCGCATCAGAGTAATTAACCCTGGAATCATACAGTTGGGAATAGTATTGTCGAAATCTGTCATTAATTTGTTGAGGGTCAGAAAGAAGGGAGCCTTCCGCTGTCTTAATATTAGCTATGCTAGTATTACTAGCCCTTTCCCTAGTTAGCCAAGCAAGGAGACGACCAGGTCTCTCACCCTGCTCAAATATACGATAGGATTGAGCCAGGAGAAAGCACCTCGTGTTCTCCGTCCTAAGAAGGGCTAGATCTCTGTAGGCTATGAGCATATCTTCATGGGTGCCCTGGTCAGGGGTCCTAGAATATCTGGCCTCAATATTATGTGCCTGGTGTTCAGCTTCCGCCAATTGAATACAGGACTGTTTCCTGACTTTGGCAATATTATATTGGTATCTGCCCCTAGTGTACGCCTTGAAAGCATCCCATAGCACAGCAGGGGATGTTGAGCCCTCATTATGTGTCCAGTATTCAGCTAAGTCTGGTTTCATTAAGGGTTCCACCTTCTCGTCTGTCACCCAAAACCCCGATAATCTCCATACCCCGACTCCCACGGCCCTGTCCGTATTAAGGCGAAGCATAACCGGGGCATGATCAGAGATTCCTCGAGAAAGGATAGAGATTTCCTCTACCCTATGTAGGATCGAATTTGTCGCGTATATGAGGTCAATGCGAGAGAGTGTAGCGTGCGTTGGCGAGTGGCATGTGTATTGTCTATCATAGGGGTGTCTCCATCTCCACACATCCTGAAGTCCGAACAGGTCAGCCCACTGAGACAGCCCTGAACTAGAGTCCCTTCCGGCGGGCAGCCTATCCACCGCGGGGGCCGGTGCCATATTAAAGTCCCCAGCAATTACTATATTAGTAGTGGGGTACCGTGACACTAGTGCCTGTAGCTTGCGGAGGGAAGCTACTTGTGCAGGCGGGGGGAGATATATACTCGCCAAAACCATGTCTATACCATCACATAGTGCATGCATAACAACATATTGGCCCTCAGGATCAAGGCACAGATCGAGGAGAGAGAAGGATAGCGATTTGTGTATAAGAACACTAACCCCTTGCGAGTGAGTAGAGTACGTGGAGTGATAATACGCTCCCACCCACGGTTTCCTAAGAGACAGCACCCTGGCACCAGTCAGGTGGGTTTCCTGCAAAATGCATATATGGGGGTGATGTCTCTTGAGGAAGGAGAACACCAAAGAGCGTTTAAATTTAGTGTTCAATCCCCGCACATTCCAGGAGACCAACGTTAGGGGGGCCATAGTCCTAGTTGGAAAATATCACAGAAGATTACCCCGCCTCGATCTGCGCCTCTCACCCCCCAGATCCCAGCAAACAGAACATCACTGAGTACTCTTAGAAAGGTCCCAGTTCCACATCCTGGGAGCATGGTTGCTACAGTGCAGAATATTATTATATACTTCAAAAGTGCCTCATTGAAGGAAAACAAAAAACCATAAACAGTCCCAATGTTACCCAACCCCCCCACCCTACACAGCCCTTAAAACTCGGGTGTGTTTGGATCCCCAAACCAAACATGACAATTAGTCTTGAGGGAACAGTGAACCAGATTTAGCGACTACTGGGCCTAGTCTGCACTTGCAGTGACCGTTCTCACCAGCCCAGCAGCCAAGAGCGTCCACCATCCTGCCCGCAACTGGAGCGCCGCCCTGAGACAGCAATGTGTAATATCTGCGGGGAGTCTTCTCCCAGATGATACTGGGGGTACTATTCTTAGAAAAAATCAAAAGGGGGATGTTACAAACCAAACAAAAACAGAAGGGTCAGAAAAAAGAAAAGGGGGGTTGTGAAGGCACTGTCAGCCCAAGAGTTAGTGCTGCGGTACCTAGTTAGGTGATCTGGGTTCAGGTTACCTCCTTGCACCACAGCCATCTTCATCTAAGTCTCTGGCCACGCTGAACCCGGGACCTCAGGGCCAAGTCACATCCAAGGACTCCATATTAATCAGGACCCTCATATGGGATCATCAATGTAAAAAATGAGGCACCAGGTCCGGAGCATATCACAGTATTGACTAGGCAAACTATGCAGTACTAATCACTCACATCCCCTTTCAAAGGATATAGCCGTCGCTAAGCCCGATGGTGCGGTAAGGACTCCAGCCAGTTAGAGGCATCCTCTGGTGATGTGAAAAACTTGAGAGACTCGCCATCTTGGACTCTGAGTCTGGCAGGGAATAGCATACTATATTTTATGCCCCGTCTCCTCAGGTTGATCTTGACTTGATCAAAGGACTTGCGCTGTTTTTGCGTTTCCACGGAGAAATCTGGGAAGATCATCAGGCGGGCACCCTCGTATCTCAGTTCCTCGATCTTCCTGCTTTCCCGCAATACGAGGTCCCGGTCCCTGAAGTTGAGGAGCCGCAGGATAAACATGCGCGGTGGGGCCCCAGGTATGCCACGGGCTGCAGGCATCCTGTGGGCTCTCTCCACCGCAAAGAAGGGGGAGAACGCCGCCTGCGGGAGCAGCTGCCGGAGGAGACCCTCGGTGAAGACTGGAGGATTGGGATCTTCTACCCCCTCCGGTAGGCCCAGGATTCGGAGATTATTCCTCCGGTTACGGTTTTCGGAATCCTCGGCTCGGAATTCAAGGTACTTCACTTTTGTTGTGAGGGTGTGCAGCTGGGCAGTGTGATCTCGTACCGTGTCCTCAACCTCCCCCCACTCGGTTCTCCACCTTCGTTATCCGTGCCCGAAACTTATCCATGTCCTTCCTGATAATCCCCACCTCCAGCTGCACCGTCTCTATTTTACCCGTCAAAGCAGTTTGACACAAGGTAATCGCTTGCATGAGGGCGGTAAAGTTATCTTGCGTCTGGGAAAGGGATACCGGAGTGTCCTCCTCTGTCTGCGACGCCATATTGGATCGTTTGACTGACCCTCTCCTCGTGTCTTTAGGCCCGCTGCTAATGGACGCTGGGGAGCTTTTGTGGAGCGGCGCTGAGTACTTTTTCTTGGGCATAACCAGTCAGGGTAGCTTTAGAAGTTATTTCTGTCCCTTTTAGAGCGCTTTCCCCCGCAGATGACAGGATTATAACAGGCAGGTGTGCGGAGCTCTCAGCCTAAACGTGTGGTCCGATCGCCATCTTGGACACGCCCCCCACAATCCCTCATTTTTACACAGAAATATCTGTCCTTTTACCTGGCTAATGCTGACTCCAAAAGAAGAGGAGTAGCTGTTCTCTTCTCCAGAAAAATAGCATTTATCCATTCCCATACTATCAGAGACCAGGAAGGCCTTAATCAAAAAGCTGACAACAGACATCTCACAGTGGTCTTCTCATGGTCTATCATGGCTAGGTAGAGTACATGCTGATAAAATTACCTTATTACTGCAAATTCTGTACTTCTTTCGCTCTCTCCCCATCGCGATAAATAGATCCCACTTAAAGAAACTACAATCAACAGTAATACGGTTTATTTGGGGCGGTAAAGGATGTCCTCTTTAGACCTAGGCGAAAGGAGGTTTAGGCCTTCCTAACCTCCAGGGGTATTACTTAGCATCACAAATTGCCCAATTCTCTGTTCTCTACTTCAAGGGTCCCAAACTTGACTCGGTAACGATCGAAAGACAGGCCACTCCACACTTTACTCTAGACTATCTAATCTGGGGTTTCCCTAAAATTCTACCACTTTTCCTTTCCCCAACTCTTTCCCACTCCATTTCACTATGCAACGCAGTACATAAGTCCTCCAAAATAATGTCTAAATGGTTTCCTTTGGCTCACATAGTCAATAACCCCAGATTTCCGCCGGGCGAAGATACAGTTGTGGTCATAAGTTTACATACCCTGACAGAATTTATGATTTCTTGGCAATTTTTCAGAGAATATGAATGATAACACGAGAAATTTTCTTTCACTCATGGTTAGTGTTTGGCTGAAGCCTTTTATTATTAATCAACTGTGTTTACACTTTTTAAGTGATAATGACAACAGGAACTACCCAAATGACGCTGATCAAAAGTTTACATACCCCAGTTCTTAATACTGTGCATTGCCCCCTTTAACATCAATGACAGCTGGAAGTCTTTTGTAATATTTGTGGATGAGGCTCTTTATCTTCTCATATGGTAAAGCTGCCCATTCCTCTTGGCAAAAAGCCTCCAGTTCCTGGAAATTATTGGGCTGTCTTGCATGAACGTTTGAGATCTCCCCAGAGTGGCTCAATGATATTGAGGTCAGGAGACTGAGATGGCCACTCCAGAACCTTCACTGTATTCTGCTGTAGCCAATGACAGGTCGACTTAGCCTTGTGTTTTGAAGCATTGTCATGTTGGAATGTCCAAGTACCCTTGCGCAGCTTCCTGGCTGATGAATGCAAATGTTCCTCCAGTATTTTTTGATAACATACTGCATTCATTTTGCCATCAATTTTGACCAAATATCCTGTGCCTTTGTAGCTCACACATCCCCAAAACATCAGCCATCCACCTCCATGTTTCAATGGGCTTTATTGACTCCTCTCCAAATGTAGCAATTATGGTTGTGGCCAAAAAGCAAAATTTTTGTCTCATCACTCCAAATGACTTTGTGCCAGAAGGTTTGAGGCTTGTCTCTGTGCTGTCTGGTGTATTGCAAGCTGGATACTTTGTTGCATTTGCGTAGTAATGGGTTTCTTCTGGCGACTCGACCATGCAGCCCATCTTTCTTCAAGTGCCTCCTTATTGTGCATCTTGAAACAGCCACACCACATGTTTTCAGAGCGTCCTGTATTTCACCTGAAGTTATTTGTGGGTTTTTCTTTGCATCTCGAACGATTTTCCCAGCGAAATTCCTGGCTGAAATTTCTAGTTGATCTACCTGACCATGGTTTGGTTTCAACATAACCCCTCATTTTCCACTTCTTGATTAGAACACTGCTGAATGGCATTCTCAATTCCTTGGATATCTTTTTATATCCCTTTCTTGTTTCATACAGGTCAACTACCTTTTCCTCGGATACTTTGACAATTCTTTTGCTTTCCCCATGACTCAGAATCCAGAAACATCAGTGCAGCACTGGATGAAAGATGCAAGGGTCTGTCAGGAATCCAGAAACTCATTGACCTTTTATACACTCACACTAATTACAAGCAAACAGATCACAGGTGAGGATGTTTACCTTTAATAGCCATTCAAACCCCTTTGTGTCAAATTGCGTGCATGTTATCAGGCCAAAATCAGCAGGGTCTATAAACTTTTGATCAGGGTCATTTGCGTAGTTTCTGTTGTCATTATAAATTAAAAAGAGTAAACACGATTGATAATAAATGGCTTCAGCCAAACACTAATCATGAGTGAAAGAAATGTTTTTGTGTTATCATTCATATTCTCTGAAAAATGGCCAACTGTATCAAGGCCTTTCAGTGGTGGTTCAATAAAGGCATGTTTCGGATTGGACATTTTTTTTAACTTAAAGCGGTGTTCCACCCAGAAATTTTTTTTTACATGATTCAAGTCCTTTGCCTATATAGACTTACCTTTTGAAGGAAAAAAAAATGTATACTCACTCTAAGTCACTTGTTGCTAGGTGGTCTCTGTAATCTGCCCCTTTTAGGTCTGAGGCTCTTCTCCTCACTTCCTCCTTCGCCTGGCCTCCTGGGAGATGTGACTCATCATTTCCTAGGAGTCAGTGGGCTTCCCTGTACTGTAAAATCGTGTTATTTCCAGACAGGAAATGATGTAATTTAAGGCGGACTGAGATCGAGGAGTGCATGATGGTTACCCACTATGCAATTCTTTCAGGAAGAGATGCCAGGAGAATACGAATTAGCTTCAGATGCCCTCACCTAAAATGGAAATGTCCAGCAGTGAGAGAAACAAAATTGTGAGTAAACAATACATATAATTACTGGGTGGTTATAAAGTAAGGAAACAAAAGGTTACATCTATTTAGAATTAAAAGAGTGGATGCCGGAAAAAAAAAAAAAAAAATTCTGGGTGGAACTCCGCTTTAAATGGACCTCTCTCACTTAGACACTACACCAATATATTAGAAATGCCCCCCTCAGAGAAGTTCTGCTACTCAAATCTCACACTTTCTCTACTCATTATGGTTTAACACGCCGAATACAATGGTAGTTACCCCCTACGAACGGTGGTGCTCAGAGGTCATGGACATGAGGGGGGGCATCTCACTCATTCACTCAGCCTTGGCTGAATCCGTGAAGAAAACACCCTTTATGCATGCTTGGGAGGAGGACCTTGAGATGTACTGGGATTTGGACACCTGGCACCAGGCTTTCTTTAGATCATTTAAAGGTATTAATAGTGTCTCACTGATAGAAGCCAACCTCAAGTTTATGTCAAGATGGTACTTTGTACCCACCCGACTGGCTAAAATATACCCAACGACATCCCCCTTGTGTTACAGGGAGTGTGGCCATTTAGGCTCGCTACTTCACACCCTTTGGGAATGTCCTAGGATCAGGGGATTCTGGAATCGCATCTTCCAACTAATCCAAAAAATAACCATTGCCATCCCACAGAACCTCCTGACTGCTAACGATCACTCGAGCATGGAAAACCCCCTCAGTATCCTTCCATCTTGCCAAACGCAAAGTGTCATGGATTAGGACCCAGGAAAAGATCTCTAACACCATTTTGAATACCACAGGTAAATTTGAACACATTTGGGAGCCCTGGGCCTGATACGTGGGTATCACTTTGTGATCCAGAATGCCTACTTCCCATCTTTTCAACACCAGACCCTATTTTAGTGAGTTGTGCTTCATCCGCCTAGGCCCCCTTTCTCCTTTCCTCCCCTCTGCCTCCTCCCTCTCCTACTAATCATTTTTCCTTTTCTTGACTAAACAGGATTTCTCCCTAGTCCAAGCTTCATGGTGGCTGGGCTCAGTCCGCCCTACTGGATAAGGGGTTGGCTTCAGAGGCATTTTGTTAGACTCATAAACCTTGGATTCCTCTGGCTCCAACCTCTTCTCTTTGGCTGGCAGTTTGACAGAATGGTCCTTTCAAGTTACTCATCATTAATGATTGCTATCTTTATCATCTCTAGGCTCACCAGTCCCATCCTTAATAGCCCCCCCCCTTTCCCTTTTTTATCATATAAATAATACACCAAAGTGAGATATATATATATTTTTATTGCGTACATGAATCTGGATACAACATTCTCTGAGTAGCTTGCATTACCACCCCCAGTTCCCTACGTTGCACAGCAGCTAGCCTGAGTAAACATTAGTTAGCATCGCCCGCCCACTATCTGCATAAATGTCTCTCTCCTCTTCTCTTCCAATCACTTGAAAAAGGAGCGCTCATGCTCAGAAACACGTTGTGTTCCCTCGCCCTTCGGTGACGTCGCGAGGTACGCTGCATTGCGGTCCAGGCTGGTCCCGTCTCCTTCCACACATGGAACCAAGGGCGTAATGATAGGGGTTGCGATTGCAACCAGGCCCCGTGCTACAGGGGGCCCCCTGTGGCTACGTTGTACACCTGGATATGAGGGATGGTGGGGGCGGCATTTAGAACCAATCTCCTCCATTTTCCTCCTAATGGAGGAGATTGGTTCCTCTATATGCTGCCCCCGCCACCCCTCCTATTCAGTTTACTTGTCTTCTGCTGTTCCCAGGGTCCCTGTGTGCTTCCCTCATCCCCCCACAAAGCTGCTGTCTTCCCCCTCCTCTCTCCTGGCAGCTGCTGTAGAAGATGTGTCATGGTGGAGAGATGGGAACGGGTCGGTAAATTTGTCATTTACCGGCTTTTTCCTTTTCTGAATGGACAGAGTCAGTGATTGGTACCAACTGGTTCATTCATAACTGAAGCATAGTAAACTGTTTTTATTATACTTCCATTTCTGAATGAATGGGAGGCTTGGTACTCAACTATTCCTGTCCATTCATTCTGTGCAGCTGAGGCTACACAGATGGAGATTGAGGGCCGAGGTTTATTTAGACCCCTGATATCTCATCAAAGCCCCCCAACAGAGCTCCTAAAAAATTGTAAAAAAAATTATAAAAACAAAATTGTAAAAGAAAAAAATGAAATTGTAAAAAAATAATAAAATTAAAATAAAAATTAAAAACTACTGATACCAATCAGGATTGCAAAGGTTGCAATTGCAACCGGCTCCTGGCATTTCACCACCATGGGGAGGGCTGAAGATGGCTGTAAGAGGGCCCACTGCAGAACTTGTGAATGGGTGCTGCTGCAGGACCGTAATAAAGGGAACCACAATAGGAGTAAAGGGCCCCAGGATCAGCGAGAAGAGGGAGGGGCCCAGGCCAGGGGGGGCCTTCATAATTGCTTGCACCGGGGTCCTGAAGGTTCTAGCTACGCCTCTGCATGGAACTATACACAGGACTTGCCGGCGTCCTGTCTCCGGTGTCGGTGGCTCCCGTGACCAGTCCCCTACATCAGCCACAAGCATCCAGACCCACCACAGAGGCTGTTTTACTACATGAGGAGTTGTTACATCTAAACTTAGATGTAAGTGTTTTAAGATTGTTTTACTGCTGAATAAACCATGTAACTGATTGGCGCTTCTCTGCATCTGTCATTCTATATACCACTGGGCTGTCTTCACTCAAGAGAGGAGCTTATCTGCCTTCAGTATTGGCCCCTTCATAAGATTGTATCATTCACCACTGATCCAGACTCATTCACTTCTCAAGCACACCGTGGATCGCAAGTACTTGTAAACAACTTTTATAATGCTACAGCTATTCCTTGGACACCTGCTACCACTTTCCATTACCGGTCCGTCCTTAGGATGGCGCTTGGGAGAGGACGGGAGGGCCACTGGAGTGGCACCTTGACCACAGTATGATCCCATTGGGGTGGTCGATGGGCTGATCCCCGCCCCTGGTCATTTATTTAGCCTTCGCTCTACGAGGCGCTAGTTATTTTTTTGATGTAGGATATAAGTGCCTTAATAATCTTTGTTTAACAATTGTAGAACCAGCCTTTTCCAGTACCAATTGTTACAGCATTACCGCTTGTTATTATATCTTGACCATGCTTGGTCGATGTTTATGTTTTGAACCTTATTGTATTTGTTGCATCCAAACTTGCAAAACCAATAAAAATATTGAAACATAAAAAAAAGAAAAAAAATGTCTCATAGCATGAAAAGAGGCTCATGGCACAACAGTGTATCTTTATGAAAACATCAGGATTAAAACAAATCATACTCACAAGGCAAGTGTTCTGCCCAGCACTCAGAAATGACAGCATACAATTTGTATCAAGCTCCACCCAACTGCACATGTTGGTCTTACATCACCGGATGAAGACTGCTCCCTTGTGTGTAGCAGTGGCACAATATGTTGCCTGCCCATAATGTTTTGTTACACTGGAAATCACCAGAACTTGGTGAGATATCATTACTGTAGAAAAATATATTAAAGAAGGATTTACACTTCAGTAAGGAGTGGTTTGGTTTCTTTCATCATTGTAAGCGGGTCCTTTTAGGTCTAGTGATTCAAAGAAGGTAACATAACAGCGATTACAAGATAATGTTGACAATGTTGTTTCCATGAACTACAAAGTAGTTCCTACCATCCAATCTGCCAACTTCACGTCAAGGACATTCAGACTTGTGGGCTGAACCAACTTGAGGCACAAGGTGCAGTAATCCCAGTTCTTGCAGAAGAAATTCAAAGGGTTTTACTCAAAGTTATACATGTTCACCCCATTTTGGACTAAAAATCCTTGAACAGATATCTGCATGTCCCTAATTTTCCCATGGAGATATTGATTCTTTCAAATCAGGGTAATTTCCAGCATCAGTGGACATGCAAGGTCCCCATCTTCAAATTGTGGCAGACTAACATTTTCAATTTATTGCTCTCCCTTTTGTTCTCTCTTCTGCACCCATGAGAGCTCACAAAGGCACTTGATCACTCATGGCCCTGCTAAGATCTCATGGCATCCATGTCACAGGATATCTAGATGACCTGCTGCTGAAAGACTTCTCAGTAATGATATTTAAATGATTTTATTAAGACTTTCCAAAACATATAATAAATACAATACATACACTGGGACAACAAATCCCCATAAATGAAGGAATGGTTAGGATTGAACCTCCTATCCCATTCCCCCACACTCAACTTTAACGCCATATGAATGTGGCTGACTGACGTTCTTTATGGGTTATGAAATGTCCCAGGGGAAGGGTACAAAATAACAGAGAAAACAAAAAAAAAACACTAAAGACAAGTACAAACAAAACAATCATACTCACACAGACGTGACGAATATTTGCTCAGTAATGGTCCTGTCTTTGAAACATTCAAAGGACAGTCCAGCTCCTTCAAATTTCTGGATGGGCGTTCAACCTACCTATCACCTTGTGCTGCTTCTCTGCACAGTATGACTGTTGAAATCCATGCCCTAAAGAATAGGGGCATAACTAATTTGGTAATTTCCACCTTGTTTAAAGGGAGAAGATCTACTTCTCATAGGATCAACCAGCACACTTGGAAGACATTTTTTGCCCTGTCCAAAAGCACTTCAACACACTGGAATATTCTGTTCCATGCATCTTTGCCTTCCTCCAGTCTCGTCTAGACAAGTATCTGGCTCTTAATTCTCTAGAGGGGCATACTAATTTTCTGCCCTATCCATTCTATTCCAAAGACATTTGACTTCATACACTCTCTTTATATAAGGTGTGGCTCCTGTTAATCCCTCACATTGACCTCCTAAGCCTCATTTTTTTTTAATCAAATACTTTTTATTGAATTTAAAATTTTGGGTTTTTCCTTACACATATACAAATAAAGCTCATCACAAATACCTCTACTGAACAAAAGAAACAAATAAATTTAACAATAACAACTCTGCCCTGCCTTTAAGCACACCAAGGAAACTTCACTCCATTGTCTGGATGTGGTCTGAGCAGTTGGGGTTTGCCTAGCTGCCAGATCTTCCTTCTAAAAAAAATGGATTACCTTTTTATCCTCCCTAATGGTCTCAAGAAAGGTCAACCCACTTTCTCTTCCACTATATCTAGATGGATTGGGTAGCTCATTTCAAGAGCTTATTCCCTCAAGGAAAGGGTTCCTCCTTCTCTTTTAGAGTCAACTTCACCAGATTTGTTGTTGTTTCCTGGGCCTTTCAGCATAAACTTTCTTTTCACAGGTCAGCAAAGCCACCACCTGTTCTTCCGTTCATACCTTTTCAAGTTTTACTGGATAGACCTCCAGGCCTTTGCCAACGTGAGCTTCGGCTGCAAGGTCCTATAAGGTGTCACTGTTTCAGGTCCACTGGCTCTCGTTTCTTGTGGAATTGTTTGCCCTAGTTTGATATTTTGTTCCTCACCCCTCAGTTTATTGCTTCGGGATCTCTCATTGTCTAAAGATCCTGTGTCCCATCCTGTTTGAGAATTTTGACTTACCCGTAAATTTTGTATCTTGGGAAAAGAGATAAATGGGCTTATTGGTTCCTTTTAACTCATTTGCCATAATCCACTGGGTTATATATATATTTTAATTACATTTTTAGTTGTACCTGCAGGCTTACAATTAGTATCTGCAGGCTTAAAGATTTGTTTTTTTTTTCTGAAGTCTCCAGCCTTGATGTGACACTATGCCATTGGCTTCATGATCAGGAACCACTCTGATTCGATTCTCATCATTAGTGGGAGCCAGAGCGATCATTGACAGATGGGTTTGGCAGCTAGTAGCCATGCGCAGTTTCTCCTACTAGCTGTCGAAGGGTAATGTAGATTAACGTTCCCTCATCACAGAAAAAATTGTATAGGAACATTATTCTAAATGAGACTTTCAGGCACTGGTCTCTTCATTTTGGCACTTTCCAAACTTTTATGTACTTTTAGATAGGTACAGACGGCTCTCCAGTTTGGAGATGTAGCACAGCCTCTGGTGTGACCCAGTAGCTGAGAACTCGGGTAGTAAGGCTGGTTAGAATAAAGTACCAGGAACTACCCCACAGTCTGTATTTTTGGGCACCAAAATTTTTCATCACTTCCACTTTATTGTGGTAGTGGTAATGAGCACTGGCACCATCTTCCTGGTGAGGTGTTGTATGTTCTTTGTCCTGCCATTCAGCCTAGAGGAAGCACCATTCTTGCCACTACTCCTTTTATATTTTTATCAAGGTCTCTAAATTAATTATTTTTGTTAATGAAAAGCAAAAAAAGAGTAAATGGTCATCTGTGCCAAGGATTTTTATACTGGGTTTACATGAATGCGATTAGGATGCGGGTTTCAGGCAGAAATTCAGACCTGATTCGCACCTGAATTGGTGTACAGGGACGCATTGGAACCCCTGCTGTGAGCCGTGGCTGCAGAAAGTGTGAATCTAGCCTTAACAATATTCCTTCATCTTTGAAAAAAAATCAAGTTTATGGAGTTTATATTTGTATTTTTTTTTTATATACTGAGCTATTAACCTTACCAGTCACTTGATGCTGATAATGTCTCATATCCAAGTACTGGTCTGTTACAACAGCTTGCCTAATATATTAATTCTGTTTTATTGCCAGTGTTTGCATTTAGCAGCTAACGTAGAATGCCAACATGTCTGCTCTTTGCAGAGAGCTTGCTTTTTATGACACCAAAGTGCCTCATAAAAAGTGAACACTCAATTATGACAGAGAAGTTTTTACTTCATTTAACATCTGCAGCAGATGTGATGTTAGTAAATCTCTGCATAAAAGACTTCCCTAACTTTTGTAAATGTGTCTCATGGCACATGGCCCTTTCACCAGGCATCACAGACAACCTAGGGGCATTGCTCTGAAGCATATGGTACGAATCTGATATTCACTGAAATCATAACACTAATAATTAGTGCTCTAAAAACTGAAAAAAAAACAATAATAACTTGCAAATATGCTACAAATAGCATGTGCACTTAGCATCTTGAAACAATACATCACACTCAAAGGGATAGAACTGGGCTGCGCAATCTGCTAGCTCATTCTCATCCAATCTGGTCTTGCCTTTCCTTTTGGAGCCAGGATTGTCATCATCTTGCTGAATTATACCCTGGCTCAAATGCTTTTCAGACACAGGGTAATGTATCTGCTCAAATGGAATCCCATCTTTCTTCAAAAGCCTTTTTTTAAACCAATAAATTTGAACACTTCGAATCGTAGGTATCAGTACCATGAGGAAATGGTTCATCATTTTACACATGCTCAAAGGAGGAGGAATTACTACTATTCAGCTTTGAAGAAGATTGGATTTGTCATGAAGGAAGTTTTATTTCTCAGTATGTAGTAAGAATGCTTGCATGTTTGAGTCAGCTTACAGCGAAGTGTGCATTTAACATATCTATGTTTTTATCAATGATTCTCAAATATATAGAGTGCAGAACAGTATAGAGTGGGGAAATAGTGATAGGTACGTTTTTCTTTCTTTTCTTTTTTTTCTTAAAGTTATGTTAGCTTAATAAGCAGCACTCTACAATATGCAGTCAACGCTAGTCTCCCTGATGGTTAGAAATCCTCATAGCCTAATACATCATTACTCTTTTATTTGACCAGTAATATTTTTTTATTGGGTTAACAGTGAAAGATCTTATTAATAAAAACTGGAGCAACGTCAAGTGGTGGTGCTGCCATTAGGCATCTGCAAGGCTTCTTGTAACGTTAAAGTGTATGTATATCATAATACTAAACCTCTATATACGTTCCCCTTCCCTATACTGACATTTGTGTATTCTCCTTTTATTTATGTAAGCCTCATAATTGGCAGAAAATACCTAATTATTTTGCCACTCCCCTTCTCTTTTAGAGCTTTCTGACCATGCTAAGCAGGGAAGCAGATCCAGTTTCCATTCCTCACCTCCTACTCTGATGCATGATATGCATGTACATCCATAGTTAGCCTAACTCTCCAGTGCTGCTCTCTTTTATTCACAGTATCTCATAGCATATTGCTGTTAACCTCACAGCTGTACATTGCCATTGAGCTACCCTCAATGTAGACACATTATGATAAATAAATGATTTTTATACAAATAAAGTAGTGTTTGAGAAAGCAATTCTTTTTACATGTTATAGCAGGCATTCAATTGAGAGACTTCACGTAAGGTTTTATTCAGACTGTTTACAAATAAGCTTTTATTGCGTTTTTAGCAAAAGAACAAAGGCACATTAAATATAAATTTATATGCATTGCAGACTGAATAGATTGTACTAATGTAGAATATAGATATGAGAAATAAAAGGGTGGAGGAGCAATGATAATAGCGCACTGTTTGCATTTGAGATATCAAGAAGCAAAGCATGGATAATAATTAAGCTTAATCAGAAATCTATATACCTCAATGACCTCAAGGGTGCAATGGTGCTAGTTTCAATATTTTTATATTTGTAATGTCACAGTATTATACATATCACATCTATTCTATTCACGGGTGCCCTAAAGCAGCATTTTCCAAGGTGCAGGATTAAGGGGAAGTTTAGGCTTTAAAAAAACCGAGAGAGTGTTCACACGACTGCTGATCATTCACTTGTCAATCTGCTCTGAGTGGAGGGCAGTAACTGTCAGCCACAGCTCTCCACTTTGCTCTTCCAGCACTCACTGGAGCTCCAGGCAGGGAAGGGTGTAGGCATGGATGGCAGCAACTTTCAGCCATGTGCTGAAAGATGGAGCCAGCTGTTAATCAGGCAGCGGTTTGGATCTTGACAGTAAGTTTTTATTGGAATTTGTCAGGGAAGATACAAAAAAACAGCTGCCTTTGGCAGCCCAGTTATGCAGTATTACCTCAATAATATAAGATCGGTTTGAATAGGAGAGAAACAAAGAACCCAAATGGAAGATCAATAGCTAGAGAAATTACATAATGAAGTCATTCAGCAATCCATTTTCAAATGAAGGGTAGGTGTTTTAAAGAGGAACTGCAGTCTTCTCACATAATTTGTGATAAAAACATCTTTGTCATTGCCATCCTCTTTGCATATTATTTTATATATACTATGATTCTGTACTTGCCAAATATGCCACAGAAATCTCCCTCCACTAATTCTGACTGCAGCCATTTTAACTGGGCAGCTGAAGCTGCTGCCTGTTCACTTCCTGGATTTACACAGACACACACCTCCAGCTCTGCAGCTCTCATTTGCCCTCTTATGACTCACCCCTCCCTTCCTGGCAAACTCTCACAAGAGTTAGAGAGAGAGCTGTGCATGATGTCATAAGCCTAGGCTAATGACCATACAAGAAGCAGGAAGTGGGCTGTGTAAGGTATTTTCTGGCAGAAAAAGAAAAATGTTTAACTATCCAAAGTTAAATCAACAAGGGCAGACGATTTAATAGATGGAAAGTTGCAAAAATGACTGAAGGTCCGCTTTAAAGCCAGCATACAAGTAATGTGTTTAAACTATGGCGATAGTTTCGGACAGTTTGGGTGCTAGTTGCTGTTTCCAGCGTACTAATAAAATATAAGTAAGCTTCAGTTGTCAGACAGCCAACCTGACATTATCCTGTAGGTAATGGCAAGTTGTCCATGCCCTGAGTCAGCAAAGCAAACCCAAATAATGATGTTCCTTCCACCATAATTCACCATTGGATAGGTGTTTTGATGTTGGTAAGCTGTACCCTTTTTGCTCCATACGTAGTTCATAGTATTCTTCCTGAAAAATTAAATTTTTGTTATATCAGTCCACAAAACCTTTCCCTAGTAGTGTTGCAGTTTGCTATGGTGCTCTTTGGAAAACCTCAAGTGCACAGCAATATTTTATTTGAAGAGCAGCAGCTTCCTCCATGGAGTTCTGCCATGGACACCCTACCAGTGATGCCTTAAAGCCATTAGCCATTACTCATGTGTTCTTCTTTATCTCATTGAGGATTCTGCATTGTGCCTTGGGAGTCATCTTGGCTTGGTGCCCACTTGTAGGAAGAGTAGCCACAGTACTCTACTGTCACCATTTATAGACAGTTTGTCTAACTGTCAACTGATGGATGCCTAAACACTTTAAGATTGCTTTGTATCTCTTCCCAGCCTTAAGCAGATCAACTACTCTTGATGGTATGTCTTCAGAGAACTCCTTTTTGCGAGGTATGGTTCAGAATAGAAGATGCTTCTTATGAACAGCAATCTTTAAAAGTTTGTGTGTCTTTTATCAATCAGAGTTCGGCTCGGCTCGATCCCCTGTACCAACCGTGGGAGGAAGTGTCGCAGTGACGCGATCAAGCTGCGGACTAGGTGCCCCACATAGATGTGCACTCACCCCACTTCAATGACCCACCATCTCTAGTGTGGTCAAATGCGTTTTGTGGGGTGACCCCTGTAGAACTCTGGATGCTGCCGACTGCTGGATTGGAACTCAGTCATCAGAATGACATGTATGATAAAGCAGAAGACCTCATAGCGCAATAACGTTTGAACATGCAAATTTATTAAAATCCATAAAATCACAGGTAAAGCAACTTGAGTAAAAAACACTCACATGGTATGGTGCCTGAACATCCTGGCACCCGGCATGAAAAACGGATGATTTCTATGGGGAATTCAGCCCTAGATGGTGTGTGCTGCCTCAGAAGCTGGCTCTGCTCCATCCGCTGTACCAAACTTGGGTGGAAGTGTCGCGGTGGCGCGATCAAGCTGCTTTACTTGTGATTTTATGGATTTTAATAAATTTGCATGTTCAAACGTTATTGTGCTATGAGGTCTTCTGCTTTATCATACATGTCGTTCTGATGATGAAGTTTCAATCCAGCAGTCGGCAGCATCCAGAAATCTACAGGGGTCACCCCACAAAACACATTTGACCGCAGTAGAGATGGTGGGTCATTGAAACAGGGTGATCTATGTGGGGCACCTAGTCCGAGCACATTTACAGCACATATACCTTCTAGGATTCTGGCACTGAGCACTTTATTTCACCTACACTGGGACTGTGGTTATGGACTTTGTTTCATGAAATTATAGAACTATGGTCACTCCTACTAGCGCGGTGTAGTTATCATCATATATCTGTGCATATTCCTCCTTTAGCTCCTCAAGCTTTTTAAGGGTGTGGTCTCGGAATAAGATATCAACCATAGTAATACCACAAGTAATCCAAGATCTAACTGAGAGTTGTGGCATAACTGTTTCTAATATAGCAACAGGTATCTGGATGCGACTACTTGTCATGGACTGAGGCAAGAGGGAATGTAGCGCCCTGCATGCTGGTTATGATGCTTGAACAGGGAGGAATAATTTAAGAAAAAACAATCACTTCCAGTGCTAAAAAAGGTCTTCCATGATTAAACGGCAACAAGGACATCAGTGTTCCAAAACCAGGTGGATGCTAGGGTGGGGTAATCTGGTGAAAACTAAAAAACAGATCAAAAAGGAGGCGCGCTCACCTAGTGCATTACCAAACACATTTAATAGATATTAAAAGGTTCCAAGTGGATACTCACAAAAATGGGGACCCACAATAAACCATTCAACTGTGCAATGTTACACGGTACAGACTAGGCAGGGGTATAGGCTGGAATGTTTCGGGGGCACAACCCCTTCCTCAGAGCCAAGCTAGTCTGGACATCAATGCCCAACGCTTCATATGAGAAAAAGGCTTGAATGAATTAATTTGATAAATTCGTTAATTGCTTAAGGAGGCCCACTCATCAAAGATGAACGTGGGGGCAGGATTAAAAAAAAATATCTATATAATAAATGGTTAATTTTTATATATATATATATTTATTTGGGTATATACAGGGGTGAGTGAACACCTTTGGTTCTGTGTTGAGTTCAGTATTAATATTCTATTTAGATTAAAAAGCTCAATATTGCTTTTAAGAAATTGAAGTTGATTTTTAATTTAATAGTAGCATCTGTTTTAACTATTTTATACCCAAATATATATATATAAATCATTTATTATATTTTTTTTTTATCCTGCCCCCGTGTTCATCTTTGGGTGGGCCTCCTTAATTAACTAATTTATCAAATTAATTCATTCAAGCCTTTTTCTCATATGAAGCGCTGGGCATTGGAGTCCAGACTAGCTTGGCTCTGAGTAAGGGGGTGCGCCCCCGAAACACATCAGACAATACCCCTGCCTAGTCCATACCATGTAACATTGCGCAGTTGTATGGCCCATTGTGGGTCGCCACTTTTGTGAGCATCCACTTTTAACCTTTTAATATCTATTAAATGTGTTTGGTAATGCGCTAGGTGTGCGTGCCTCCTTTTTGTTCTGGTTTTTAGGGAGGAATAATTTGTTCAATGCTAGTGGGCAGCAAAGGTCAGCCAACAATAGGGCGAACACATCTGAGGCAGGTGCTAGGGCATTTTCGATCCCTGTCCAAAGGTTCTCAGTGGATGGCCTAAACCAATGTTTACATTGGTCTAATTTAGGGGTAGGCAACCTTTCAGAGGTTGAGAGCTACCTGGACAACATGGAACACAGTAGTGTCCTGTACCCCCCCAAAACAGTGTTGACTGATCCCCTTTACATCAAGCCCCCCCCATAGTGTCCTCTGCCCCCCTCCAACAGTGTACCCCATCCCCATACAGTGCTGTGTAGATAGCACTTACCTGCCAGTGTGTGTTCATCCGAGCAGAAATCTGGAGGTAGCATAGTGCTGGGTAGAAGGCGGAAGCTGCCGGAGTTCATAAGACCAATCTGGGGATTGGTTGCTAGGACTACCTAGCAACCAATCACTGAGCAGCTCCTGCTCTCTGCTCTGCAGTTAACAGGAGAGCGTTGGAGGCTTGGAGGAAGCAGAGCCATGCTCCTGGTCCACCTGTCAGCCCTCCATGGTCGACTGGTCAATCGCGATTGACAGCTTGCTGACCCAGGTCTAGTTGGACTGCCATGTGAAAGTCCCTGATGTCAATGAAGCCCATCCCGCCAACTCTTCTATGTTTAGCTAGTGGTATGTAGGACTGTAGGTATGTGTAAGGACTGTAAGTGGTGGGGTTTGAGGGGGAATGGACGGTGTCCTAATAAAGTATACATTTTGCAGAAGGATCATCATTTTAAATGAGGCTAACCAGACCAAGATAATTCGAATTTGAAATATGAATGCTTTCAGAAATAGAAGTGTTAATAATTTATTTTTAACAGTTTACAAAATGGAAAAGTAAATGAAGGAAAAGAAATCCAAATCAATATTTGGTGCGATCACCCTTTGCCTTTCATATTTAAGTTCACTAACAACCAAGTTTTCAAGGAAATTCCAATGCCTATAAATTAATAGTTATTTATTATTATTTAAAATGTTCTTTCTTTTTTCTCAATTTCCGAATTTGCAAAATTCTAAAATAAGAAAGAACATTTGAAATAATAAGTTATTTCAAATGTTATTTTCGGATTTTCGCTGTTCCAATTGCCGAATTTCCAAATCACCCCAATTGCCGAATTTCCGCAAATTTCCAAATTACCGCAATTGCAGAATTACCGCAAATTTCCGAATTACGCCAATTGCCGAATTACTGCAAATTTCGGAATTACCGCGAATTTCCAAATTTTTTGGAATTTCCGAAAAAATTAAAAACCGAAAACTAACAAATTTTTCAGCCATGCACAAGTATAAGAGGTAAGACATTTCTTGTAGTTGGTTACCAGGTTTGCACAAATTTCAGGAGAGATTTTGGTCCACTCTTTTTACACATCTTCTCTAAATCCTTAAGGTTTTTTGGCTCTTGGCAATTCTAAGTTTCAGCTCCCTCCATAAATGTTCTATAGCATTAAGGTCTGGAGACTGACTAGGCCACTCCAGGACCTTAATGTGCTTCTTCTTGAGCCACTCCTTTGTTGCCTTGGTGGTATATTTTGGGTCATTGTCATGCTGGAAGATCCATCCATGACCCATCTTAAGTGTTCTGGCTGATGGAAGAAGGTTCTAATCCAAGATTTTACAATACATGGCCCTGTCCATTGGCCCCTCAATGCGGCAAAGTTGGCCTGTACCTTTAGCAGAGAAACAGCCCCAAAGCTTCATGTTTCCACCTCCATGCTTGACTGTAGGGATGGTGTTCTTAGGGTAATAGTCAGCAGTTTTCTTCTTTAAGAGGTTATAGCCATTGTCCTGGAAAAGAAGAGGTTTCATGCTTTTTATGCAAACTTTTTCACTGTCCCAAGGCAAAAGGGGTGCGTCCATCCCATACTGGATTTAAAGGAATACCTTCCTCTGGGTACAAATATTCCATATGGTATTCATCTAGTCTGTCATTGCTTGTCTCCATCTAAGAGAACTTCTCGCCTTTTTGCATGCCCCCATCTTCTGACAAGTTAACATTACCTGTTTTGCTATGGGCATGCAAGATTACCATCTTACTCTCTGTTGGCCCTCCCAGGTCATCCAGATTGGTCGTCCCAAGGGCAACCCTGCTTCTCCGTCTCTGACTTGGCTCTTGAAAGATAGGAAATTGGTTTCTCAAAGTCTATCATTGCACTTGAAAAGCCAATTTCTACCCAGGAATTTCTCTGTGATATGAATCCTGTCTTTTCTCAAGTTCTAACTGGGTCACTTGCAAATCACTCCTTAGCTAAGGCCTTCATATGCTGGGCCACTCACATTGTTCCTCCTGTATGTGCACCAGTGACTCGATGGAATCTCAACCTGGTTTTGATGCCTCTTCAAAGGCCAACCGTTAAACCTGTTAGTGATATTCCTTTGTCTATCCCTACTCTAAAGGTTGCCTTTCTCGTCATTATCACTTCTGAGAGGCAAGTTTTGCTGCCTTTACCTGTAAAGAACCCTTTCTTGTGCTACACAAGGAGAAGGTTGTTTTAAGACACAGGGCTTCTTTTTTAAGAAGGTGGTTTCTTCCTGTTACCTTAACCAGTACATTGCTTTACCATTTTTGGTGCACACTGTTTGAGTTTATCTCTCAGCTACAGCTTCCTTTTGACAATCTGGATCTCTGTCAATTCTAAAGATCCACATTGGGGATAGACTGCTTCTTGTTCCACTATTGCCCAGTGGATTTGACAGCTCATTATTCATGCTTATGACCTCAAGTTCTCCCCCACAGTCAAAATGCACTTTACTATTGTTTCATGAGATTTTCAGCACCAGGCATCTGTTTCTCAGATTTGCAGGGCTGACACATTGCTGTCTGTTCACATGTTGGTTGTGTTTTACCAGGTGGATATTCAGCCCTTGGCTGATGCTAGCTTCAGTGGTAAAGTGATTCAGGGGGCACTGTACTGTTTGTTGAGCCATTTCTGTTAACCTGTTGTTTTGTGTAAGCTTGTTAGCCTCTCTTTGCTGTGTTGCTCACTCCTCAGTTGGATTGCTTTTGGATGACCCTTGGTACCCGAATACTCATCCTGTGTACTGTAATGTACAATTAAGAAAATAGGACTTACCACAAAATCCATTTTGTTGGAGTAAATTACATTGTTAACAAAACTGAAGGATGCTAAGAGTGGGAGTGGTTATACTGGGCTGTCTATTAATCTTTACTTTGCTGCTGTCCTATCTCCTGAAGGCAGCAGCCTAACCTACAGTATGTACTGGAATACTCATCCTGTGTCCCATAATGTGCTTTAAGAAAAAGATTTTTTTACAGTAAATCAAAAATCCCCTCTGAATGTTAAGTATACTAGGTACAACATTGGCCAGATGCATATGATACAATATGCTGTAAGTCAAGTAACCTTCTTTTTTGTGGCTTTGGATGTGGTTCACCAAGCATATAGTGTTTGGTTTGCAAGTATTTTACATGCAGGCTAGTAAGCAGATATTTCATAATGTCTGTCACATATATGCAAACAATGCACAGATGATATAAGGTAGCTTTTTATTTTTTAATAGAAAAGTGAAATATTGGAAATCGACATTGGTTATATGAAAAGTGTGATGCTAACAGAGATTCATCATGAGATCCATAAGCCATGAGATTTGTACCAATAAGTAAAATAGTTTTGTTTGCTGAAGTGATTTATGTGAAAGTTAGAGGGAGGTCAGCGAGAAGTGACCAGAGCTTCCTGCTGCTAGTTTGACAGTATATTAGTACATTCTCCTGCAAAGGGCTCTATCCTCTTTCCTGGCTAAATTACTTTGCTTAGCGGGACATGACTAACTGCACCACAGGGCATAGCTCTCTTGCAAGGCACAAAGACAAGAAAAAAAAAAGATTTGCTGCTAATTTGTTATAGCAACAATATCTCAGAACATATTCCTGGCATGGAAGAAGGTAGTGCTATTGGTGTATCGAGTAGGTAATAAAAAGTATGTCTAGCACAGGTAGTCTTTGTTGCATGACACAAACACATACATTTTATTATTGTAATTGGCTCTTTAATTTTGACCAATTTTATCTCTGTATGTATTATGAAACATTACATTTATTAAAACATAACTTCCATGTATTTTAAGTGACTACTTATTATGTCGATATTGTTGAGTTCTCTGTGATAAATTTAGCATTTTGGCTTGTTTGCTGTCTTGTATTTCCATGATATTATGATAGCGATTTCCTCTCATTAGTGGCTATGTGTATGTCAGGTGGTACAGTGATCCGCTTTGTTTTTTAATTTGTTTCTGGTTTTAAAAAATGCATTGCAAGCATGTAAATTTGCAAAAATATTGAATAAATGTTCAAGGGAAGCAGTAAAGTACAAATGGAGCTTTAAACAAGTCAAGTGTGAAACATTGGATACCTATCCATATACTTTACAAATACTATTGTCCCAAAATCTGAAGCTTTTTATGCCATTCTTGATTACAGTGTTTTCAAATTAAGTTGCTGGCCATCAGATGGCATACAGTACATTTGTAAGTTGGTGTCATATTACTCCTCATGTATTTGCTTTCTTTCAAGCTCAGAAGTACCATTAACCAAATCCTTCAAGGGTTTTAAGAATGCTATTAATAGAAAAAGAGACCCTGTGTTTTAACAGGGAGCTTCAACAGCAATCTTAATTAAAACACATCTTATTCACAAGCAGGGGAAAAGTGTTTATATTAAATTAGGGGTCAGTGCCCCACATTTTAGAGGGATTTTTCAAAATAACAATGACATTTTAAAAAAGCAATTAGCTAACATATAAGCTATTTATTAATTCCTACACATTTAGCATGTCATGTGGTTAGACTACTTACTTTTTGGAAACTGTCAAACAGCATTTCTTTATTGTAGGTTCTATGGATAAGTGATCTAAAGTATATATGAAACACCAATACGCCACAGAAAAAAATATATAAAAATGTAAAAAGTGTGAAAAAACTATATTAATGTGTAGCTGCCACTTTCAATAATAAAAGTTTCAAACTATCTCCTATACAGATCACTCTAGGTAAACAGTGGCACTAAAGTGCATAATCAAATACACAAAAAAAAGTCAGTGCATGCTTATAAACACTAATAATAATGATAAATACGCAGTATTAATGTAATAAGTGACACAAGCATAACGTGATTAAATGAAATCACCCATGTGATGATAAACATAAAATACGGAAAAAATGGAGTATAGCACAAGTCCATAGACCTGTATGCCACAGTGCAATAAAAAGTCCTCAAATATGTAGAGTTCTTCATACCATACCACTTGTGTGCCGATCACCTTTTCCCCATAAGAATTGAACTCACCAGATCAAATTTCCTCACATTCTATTGTTTGGCAATAATGCAGTTTAACCACACCGGGTTAATGAATCCGATATAGCGATATCCACCTCTTCAGATATGGATCAACTCACTCATGTATGAGAAGAAAGACGAGAGCTCCACTAGTGCAGTATGTCTTAAATGTGGTTTATTAAAAAAACTTCAATCGTTGCACTTACATTATTTAAATTAAAAACAAGCCTGAATTGCATATATCCAAACTGTGACAGCGGTTAGACCTAATGCCCACAGGCAATGTCTCACCCGACTGGAGAACCTCGCCAGAACATCGCTTCTGATTTTTCGCAAACGTCACTTTCGATTGCCGTACAGCCACGTCCAATGCATTTTGTTATCATGATTTCGTCATAACCTTGTTCATTTCTGTGGTGTGAAGAACTCTACATATTTGGAGGATTTTTTTTTTTTGCACTGTGACATTCAGTTCTATGGACTTGTGTTATACTACATTATTTTTTTTATCATTTTTATGTTCATCATCACTTGGGTGATTTAATTTAATCATTTTATGCTTGTGTCACTTATCACATTATTTCTGTGTATTTATCATTACTATTCATGTTCTTGTTAATAGCATGCACTGACTTTTCTTGTTTATTTTGATAATGCACTTTAGCGCCGCTGTTTACCTAGAGTGATAGGTGATAGTGTGAGCATTTCTTTATTGTCCATTTAAGGGACACAGGAAGGTAATTCATAGACATTTGAGCTATACTGCTGCTTTCAGGAGGTATTTACACTGTCAAACAAAAACCAATAAGCCAGGCCTTGTATAACCCCGCCTCCAACTGTCATAACCCAGCCCCCAACTGCCATGCCTCAGTTTTTTGCAGATGTTCTAGAAAGAAGGCTGCCTTTTCCTCAGATCTGCTGAGAAAGCCTCTAACTATATGTGTATCTTTTTGTTTTATTCTTCTCTATCTTTTTAATTCGGTGACTTCAATCAACACTTCAAGAAACCCTGCTTGAGCTAGTCTCTACACAGCAGCTATCCAGATTTTCTTATTTTCAGCAACAGCTTTGGAAACTAGACCCTTCTGGATTGAAGATTTAGGGGTTACCCTGAAATGTGACGTTTGGGTATTAATCTCTGTAATATAGCACTTTCCAGACCTCTGTGTACTGTGTTAGCCACTTAGTGTTCACTGTGTCTAGAGCCATGGCACACTTTCAGGTGTTACCTACCACTGAAGATTCCTTTGGAAGTAAGGCCATCTGACCTAAACTATTTTAGCAGCTGAAATTTGCTAAACTGTAAGCCTGAAATGTGACCTTTAGGCATTATTTGGCTCTTCCCAGACATTTGTGTAACATGTTAGCTAGGTGCAGAGCACTCTCCAATCCAAAGACATGGTACGGTCTCTTGGGTTACCCAGTCTCTGAGGACTCAAATACTGAGTAAAGCTGGTAAGGCTTAAGCACCGAGAGCTATCTCACAGTTGGAAATGTTGTGTGCCATTTAAAAAAAATTCCAGCCATTGCCGTTTGTTTAGTGGTGATGTTTACAGCTGAGAGAACTGAGCATCGACATCATGCACTAAGTGGAATGTTGCATGCACGCTCCACATTTTTTCTTCTGCCATTTAGCCAAGGAGGAATTTTCCCACTGCTGCACCTAGATCTGAAGTGCTTTGTGGATTATTTTGTTCTGTTCCACTGCCATCCATTGTCACCTCCAGCCACCTGTGATCCTCATCAGCACAAACTTGCCTAGGTTTGTGAAGATGCAAACTTTGCCTTACTTTGAGTCTAGTTGTTTTCTTCTACACAGTGCAACATGTCTTTTCAAAGACATACAGAAGACAGTTCTGCTGCAAAAGGTCCCCGTTCACCCTCAACATGAATCCTAGGACCCCTCTTAACAAAGGGTTGTTCTCATCAGAGTCTTATACAGCTCCACACTATGAGGTTGCCGTCCACAACAGAATATAGTTATTATCCTATTGAGCTTCTACCCCTAAGTATTTCTGAAGCCCCTGTTACTTTGTCTGATTCAGAGTCTTCACAGCCTTCCCTTTAAGAGCCTGTGCTTCAGCAGGTTCCATTTGACTCTGTTTTACAAGCAGTTTTTGATCCCTTGGTTGAGGCAGTGCATTCTACCTCACAATTGCTTTTCCAGGCATAGGGTCTTTTTAGAGCTGTTGGTACAAATACCTTGCCAATACATTCCTTAAGTAAGACCTTCCTGTATGAGGGTTGAAAACCCGTGGAATGATGGCTTCCTCCTAACAATGTGGATAATCCTTTTCTCTTTGAAAGGGTATGTAGTGATAAGTGTTCTCTGCTCACTGTAGTAGCTCCAGTCATCCATAAAGAACATACCACTGGATGATGATAGTCTTACATTTTTAGGGATTTTACTGATTATCAGTTGGATTCCCTATGTACTGTATATCTGCATTTGAGTTATCTGCTGTGACTGTCTGTCCATTTATTGCATCTAAGTTAGAGTCATGCATGAATGTAAAGTTTATTCAGGTGAATAGAAAACTTCGGCTTTGTGCCTGGCACACTAAGAACACCCTAAGAAACAATTAATTTACTTCATATATAAAATCCTCATATAAGTCCACTCAGTGCATGCCCACACGTGGTCAAATGTGAAAGAGAGAGGAATCCATCACCAGAGGGGAGGAGACCCTTACCAAAATGGGTGGACCATCTAATCAAAGGCGGTCAATCACGTCTGTCATGAACCAGTATAACCTTCCTCCAGTGTGGGACGACTGATGGCTTGGGTAAATAATGTCTTCCTTGGGCAGTTTTTTTTATCATTGAAATTCAAAAAGCAAGCAAAGAAGAAAACCTCATTATGCAGCGTTTCTGAAACCAAAAATGTATTAAAAACAGAGCCAGAATACTCACAAACATAGGGTAAAATGGAACATGTAAAAGCATGGTATCTCAGCTATGTTTCCAACCAACAAGATGGCCGACTGTCCAGCATTCCAGCGTCACGTGACCCAACTCCTCCCACCGAGTTTCGTTGCACAAAAGACATCATCAGGGGCGTGGTCACGTGGGGGAGAGTCACCTATAAATACCCTGTCAGAAATTAAAAATATCTGCGTTTAGGCCCGTGGAAAAACAATAAGCGTGTGTGGAGCGCACCGGAAATTACGTCTGTGCGTTCCGACAACAGGAAATGTGGTAATATAATAAATGTATGTGGGACGCACCGGAAGTGACGTCAATTCGCTCCAATTACAAGCAATAAACGCTGAGAAGTAATAATAAAATGCTTGCTATCCAGCAGAGAAAGAAATGTCATAGCTAAATAATTAAAACTTTAATAATACACCAATTCCATTAAAATTAGTGTGGGGAGTACATTTTCGTGGCTTTAGCAATTCAGTGCAGACATAGCTGCACTGTAATGCTAGCAGCACCATCTAGTGGTTGGAAACAAAAATGACACATTGCTATATACATAAAAGGACCAAATTCATATATAATATATAAGACCCCAATAAAAATAATTATAAATGCATCGAATCATGTAGCTTATCTGTTATTCGGCCAAATGGGCTTATCAAAAAGGGGACATCAGCTAGTATTAATAAAATTATTGATGTCCCAATCAATGTTCAGACCAAGAGGCCTATATGATCATAACCAAAAAATCCACTCTGTTTCTAATTGTGAAATCTCCTTAAGGGTGTGACTGCCCCTCCAAATGGGGTTAAATTGACCTATGGGCATGAAGGAAGTTCCTTTCGGATTTCTACCATGACATAAATCATAGTGTCTGGATAAGTTGTATTCGGAAAAACCCTTCTTAATGTTGGCTATGTGTTCCTACATACACATCCCAAAAGTGCGAATGGTACGACCAATGTATTGAAGCCCGCACGGGCAGGTAATCACATAGACAACATTTTTGGAAGAGCAAGTTAGAAAGGGTACAATGTCATATGTTTTAGACATAACATTTGAACAAAAGGATAAATACTTCTGTTCCTTCAGAAACTTTGTCTGACAGACAGCGCACCTTCTACAAGGGTAAAACCCATTCATCTGGTGAAAAAAACTGTTTCCTGGGGGGATCAACAACATTGGGGAGCAATTTGTAACCACAAAGGGGGTGCACCTCTATAAATTACTGCTGGATTATCTGGTAGGGCAGGACCCAGCACCCAGGACCCAGAAGAGCTACACAAAAACAATGCAAAACCTGCAACCTCAATCCCCAGCTGTTGTGTAATTTCCCAGAATGGTAATATTTAATGAGTAAGTATACTGTATATACAGTGCTACAAAATAAATAAAAAAAAGTCTAAACAATAACATTATATAAGTATTATCCACATACAATTTTTGGAACAAAAAATGTGCATAGTATAAAGTAAAAATTTGCATTCAGTACAGTCCATTGAATATAAACCATAAAACGGTGCAAATCTTTGTAATATGAACATACTTTACTCAGTGCTTGGCAAAGATAACTGAATTGATATGACCTCTTAGTTTACTAAGAAGGTCAGTATACACCTTTTTTCAGGTAACAATATCCTCAATCATTACAACATGGGTCTGGTGGATACTCCTCCTAACACTCTCCAGATATACTTCAAGCAACATCAGATATATAACAGAAGAGAGGACCTTTCATAGTGTAACACTGACTTTATTAAAAAGATATAAAACCTTAATCAGAAACCTCACAACTTACAAATGCTTCCCCAAGCATTACAGGATCAAAGCCTTGATAGTAGAAGGAGCTGCATACCACACCACAAAAAACACCAGCATTTAAAATTTCTCTGTTGGTCACTTTTTTACTTGACCTCTATTTGGGAGGCTGCAAGATAATTTGCTTCTGAGACTAAATTCTTCATTTAACTGACTGAACACACAATTCCCTTTTTTAATCAGTGTTGTGAACATCTCTGCATCCACATCGTATCCTTTCCAGACTAGACTATTGTGTCATGTTTCCCACTTTAGCAAGTGGGAGTCATGTCGCAAGTCCTATAATTAGCTGAAATGTCAGTAGATGTGATGTTTTGTTACCCTGCTGTAGTCTTCCCTTCCGTGGGATAGTGTAAGTCTGGAGGCCTTGATGAGATCTAGCTGCTGGAAGATGGATTTTCAACCTACCTTCAAGCAAGTTAATTGTTGCCATACTCTTACATATGGATATCTGCTCATAGCCCCTGTGAGGGCTCAGTTTCATGATTGTTAGAATCATGTTCTTTTTTTTAATAAATTTAAAAATGGTTAGGCAGACTGTTCTGTGGCTACTACTCCCCTGACACATCTTAGGATGTACATTGTAAGGTGGTCTCCTTATCTTTTTGGTCCTAAATGTATTACAAAATATCCTACCTGCATGATCTCATCACCCTTTCTTTTGATCATAGATCAAGGTTTCCACACAAAACCCAAATATAATACAGTATGAAAATATAAACAACAGGTAGCACACCAAACATATAGCACTTCAAATAATTTCATATACAATTGAAAATAGCATTTATTTCACATGCATACATCATATCTTACTCTCCAATCCACTCAACTGTATAGCTGTATAGTGGCTGGGCACATCCAGAATAGGAGTACAGAAGACAACATAAACACACACAGCTTTGTTACCAGAGAAACATATTTGACGATGTGTAAGAACCCCTGTCTCAAGCCACATGGGATTTGGCATGTGTCTGGACCTTGAAACCATAGTTGAACACAACATCACCACATTTTCATAGCAACACCGACAAGTGGAACACAGGAATGTTTCTATTATGGTGAATGTAACAGAGTCAAGACTCTTCATAGACTTGTCAATCAATTCTTGTCAGTAAATATAAAGGGCCATTGGTGATGGGAAATGTAATCTCAGTATTGGGAAGCAAGCATATTCATTGTGCATTTCGGTAAGCAAAATGATATAAGACAATTGTAATGAAGATGTAAAATATTTGTACAAGCACAATATCCCTTTTTACTATGTATTTGTCGTACTTGTTTTATATGATGTATAGTTGAAGTAAGGAACCACTTTGATCTTGATTTTTTTATTCAGATGGATGACATCATTGCAACTGTAAGGGATTCCAACCTGAAACTCACACTTGCCTTTGGAATTGGAATGCACCATGCAGGGCTGCATGAAAGAGATCGCAAGACAGTGGAAGAGCTTTTTGTGAACTGCAAGATACAGGTTTAGCATCTTTCAAAAACAAAAAATAGTATGTTTAGCTTGTAGTTGTCATTGTTTTTCATCTATTTTTCTTTTACTTTCTAAATAAATCAGGTTCTTATTGCAACCAGCACACTGGCTTGGGGTGTGAATTTCCCAGCTCACCTGGTAATTGTCAAAGGGACTGAATTTTATGATGGAAAAACAAGGAGATATGTAGATTACCCAATCACAGGTAATTTGAGGCATCCAGTTTATATCCTATGCAAATCAACTTTTAAATTCTACTTCACCGATTAGTGTTTGCCATGTATTATACATACAGTATATGCAGTTGTAAAATTATCTTTGGTGTGGAGCAGTAACCAGACCTGGATCCTGAAAAATATGCATTTTTGTTTCACTAGACTTTGCCCTATTTTTCTCTTAAATGTCTGTGTTAGGAAGAGATGTAAGTGAAGTGCAAATGAAAATATAAATGAATGCTAAAAATGCACACATTGATAGACGAAAATTAAAACAAATCCTGGCAAAGTCATTTTTTAATTAGGTGGAGCAATTTTTTTCATTTTTTGTACACTTTAAATCTTACTACATTTTTGGCTAGAAAATTACTGCAAATGCCCTATAGAATAACAAAATAGTAGTTGCAATTTTCTATGTTGCACCATATTTGCCCAAATATTTATCAAATATTTTTGGAAAAGAAAAAACTAAAATAATATCCCTTTTATTTTGCAAAAATTGTGTGCACCCTTGATATGGAAAAAACGACAGTACCCAAAATTGTTCACAGCCGATGCATTAATAACCTTTACAGCACAATTTTATGTTTATCATGGACCTAGAATTATTGCTCTCACTCCGTTTGCTATGATATGTAACATACCAGGTGCAGTTGACATTTCCACACATAGGCACACCTGTGTATGTGCATGTATATGGAGGCAAGGGACTTTAAAACTGCTTTTTTTTATTTACAATATATCGATTTAATTACTTTCATTTTTAAACTTTTTTAAAAGTAAAAAAATGTTATCACATAGGGGAATAACAAGCCCACTTAGTGATAGCATAATGGAAGTGATAGGTCCTCTTTTATGGATAGACTACTGTTAGACCTCTATTGTAATTTCTGGACACCCCACATAGATCGTGTGTCAACAGCTTTTTTTAATCTAACCACAGTGGCTGATCTTTCTCCGATCTCGCCACCGACACCTGCTATTCCCTTCCCAGACCCGCAGGAGGGAGATCAGAGCCCAGGATACAAAGTGGCAGGTAGGGAGTCGGGGAATATTGGGTGAACAGCATGCTTGCGGCCACCCCTTTTCTGACCACCCAGCATGCCAGGAAATAACTCTGATATGGATTTTAAGGGCATGCCCACACAAAAAAAAACATGTACGAGCATGCGTCCCCCACTTCCTAAATCATACCAGGCCACATGTCTTTAACATAGGCAAGGGTACATTGCCAAGGGGGTCACCCTGGTAAAGCACATTGTCCTCATGTTGATGAAAGTAAGGGTCTCTTCCTACATCTGTGGCCTGGTGATGGTGGAGTTCTGAAGGGGAAAAAATATCAGAATCTGAAAGCCCCCTTTAGAATAGGGGGGTGTCCTCAAATATTGCGACCTCTCCTTGACTAAGAGGTACATAGTACTCCTGGTTACTCATTCACAAAAAATGTTATGTAGTAAATAAATATACCCACAATGTAAAAAGCTGTCCATGATATAAAAAAAAGAATGACCTAAGAAGATCCACTCCTATTGGTACACTGTTGCAAATGAAATCTCTGGTTGGGGTACTGGCAGATGTCATTGACCAAATATAGTCAAGACCCAATATTTGTTCAATGACATCACCTTGGATTATTATCATTATACATGATTTATATAGCTGTAGCGGATGAGCTGATGGAGAAAATAAAAGTACAGTTGTTAGGTAGGTTCAGAATAGGCTTCTCTGAAGAGGAGGGTTTTCAGGGATCATCTGAAAGCAGAGTAGGAGATAGTCGAACAGATAAGGATAGGCAGTTCCATAGGATAGATGAGGCTCAGGAGAAGTCCTGGAGGTGAGCAAGGCAGGAGGTTATGAAGGAGCTAGAGAGCAGCAGGTGTTGGGAGGAACAAAGAGAACGATTAGATTGGTATTTTGAGACTAGGTTAATGATGCAGCTGGGGGACGAGTTGTGGATGGCTTTGTAAGTTTAGTATTTTGAGTTGAATTTGTTGGGTGAGAGGAAGCCAGTGAAGGGATTGGCAGAGAGGAGTAGTAGACACTGAACGGTTGGTAAGGTGGATGATCCTGGCAGCAGCATACACGATGGACAGAAAGGGGGCTAGCTGCCCACCAGCTGGTTTATAATCTGAAATAAGCCGGCAGGTGGCGGGATCAGATGGCCACCAATACTGCTGTGGAATTTGGTGGTGGTGGTAATACCGCCACTAAGCCTAATGACTCCCTGCAATAGCAGCCAGAGTTTTACACAAGCAAAAAGGGCTAAATTTGACCTTTTATGTTTGAATGGTCTGCAATCCTTGAAGAGCAAGAGTTTGAACTCATTCTTAGTAATGACATCTCTGCAAGTATTGGGTCTGATGGATATTTACATGTATTATGCATGAATTATTTTTATTTATTTATTTATTTTTTTTCAGTCTTCAACATGAATGAATCCTACAAGTATAATTTATGTAAACAAATAATAACCTTGCCGTGCAATGGCAAGAAGCAATGAAAATTCGTTTTTTGAAGATTAGGCAAAGATTTTTTTAATATGTGTGGTCCTATTTCCCTGGACTATGATTTAACTTTTCAGTTTCAAAGACTACATATTAAATTCTTAACTCAATGTAAATATAAAATAACACTGTTTACTTTAGGAATGTATTCAATAAAGCCATTAAAAGCATTTTACATAGAACTAGCAGAAATACCTGATAATCATCCTCTTGAAATCCCACTCACAGCACTATTCACACTAACAGGGATGGTCAAAGCTCTACTGCTTTTCACAGTACAGTCAGTCAACAATTTAATATAGTACAGCTACAGAGTGCCAACTAAATTTGGGAGTGGCAATACCGCAAAATAAATTTGTTTATTGGGAATCATGTACAAGGTCGCCAAAGCATTTTTGTGATACGCAAGCTTCCCTTTTTCAAGGCTACAAACTATTCAAAAGTTATAAATAATATATTTGCCTATATGACTTTATACTTCAGCATTTTATGCAGGGTTACAGAAGAAAAGAGCACAGTCTGGGGCAGACTTGTTAATTGTTTAATTGCAGGTTAGAAAAGTGATTTCCTGACTTTGCTTTGTTGAGGGATGCTTGAAACACAAGATTGTCTGCAAAGAATTACAGATCTTTTTGCAGCTGAAGTAGTTAGTGCATAAGAGATGTGCTCAGTTGTTCTCCTAACTGATACCTACCCGAACTCTGAACCCTTTTTTTTTAATCCAGTGAGCTGCAGACCAGGTCATTCTCACCCCACATCTAATGTTAAAAAAGAGGTGGGCTGTGGGCGAGAATGACCTGGTGTAAAAAAAAGAAGGGCGCAGGTTCAGAGTTTGGGTTAAGATACGTTTGGAGGACATCATATATATTAACTTCAAATTTATATCAAACAGTTGCCCAGAGATTGAAATTTAATGTGATTTTAGCTTTTCAATTTTGGTATGTGGTTTCATTTTGTATATTGCATACATTCAACACTACAAAAATGATTGGCAGGAAAAAAAAAGTACATTTTTCCTCTTTTATTAGATGTTCTTCAAATGATGGGTCGTGCTGGAAGGCCTCAGTTTGATGACCAGGGAAAAGCTGTGATCCTAGTGCATGATATAAAGAAAGATTTCTACAAGAAATTTCTCTATGAACCATTCCCTGTTGAATCCAGGTAAGTGCATAAATTAATAGAACAGGACAGAGTGCCTAGGTAATAAATTAGATATGATGCCAATTGCTTTCTCACAACCCGCTCGTTGTAACAGCTAGACTTAGTGCATTACTTCTGCTGTGATAAACATCCAGAAAAGCACACTGGAAGATATTACAATAATTGTGTCGGCTTGATGTAGTTAATATGACTTTGATTGTCTAACATGGTTCTGAGGCATTTAATGCAATTCTGACTTCTGTATTTTCTTAACTCTTTAAAGCTTGCTGGATGTACTATCTGATCACTTAAATGCTGAAATTGCTGCTGGAACAATTTCATCAAAGCAAGATGCTATGGACTACATCACCTGGACTTACTTCTTCCGTCGACTCTTGATGAACCCTAGGTGAGACATTGTAGATAGACAGCTATAGTGTATGTATAGCCAACTTTTTTTTTAGCTTTGGAGAGGGTAAGGAAGGATTAGACTCTTTGTTAAGTTTTTATTACTGTCTCTGTTTCCACTGGCGAAATTCTCCAATCTACAGCATATGTCCTGGTGACAATTGTTATCCAGACAGAAAGTGAGTTGAAATCCAAAAAGTTTGAGTTGTCAGAGCAAGTGGTGAGTGGAAATCTACCGGGAACCCCTGTTCATGTGACCACTCTCTTTTCAATTTGCAGGGATTTCCCCTCAGTTCTTGTGTTTTCAGGAAAGGAATTAAAAGGAAATCCCCCCCGGTAGCAAAAAATAACTTGGAAGGTGTTTTAATCCCTCCCTCTTCTATGTAAAAAAAAAAAAAAAAAAAGTTTTTTTTAGCTTTACATACGCATTCATTAACCACATGCTGACCGCTTTGCATGGATAAACGACAAAGTGGCTCCGCTGCGCAAATTGCCGTGTATAAACTTTCTCACGCAAGCTGCGTGAGTGTGCCTGTGGGAAGGGCGGACTCAATGTCCAAGGGCAACCCGTGATCGCCTACTACAGTGCCAGAATGGAAAACTGCCGATGTAAACACAGCGGTTGCCCATTCTGTCAGGGCACATGACAGTGATCTACTGATCTCTGTAATCGGTATCAGTTAGATCTGCCATATCCCTGCGAGCCTAGCCCCCACACAGTTAGACCACAGTGAGGGAACACACTTAACCCCTTGATTGTCCCCTACAGTTTAACCCCTGCCCTGCTAGTGACATTTATACAGTAATCGGTGGCTATTTATAGCTTTGATCGCTGTATAAATGTCAATGGTCCCAAAAAAGTGTCCGATCTGACCACCGCAATATCACAGTCCCGATAAAAATCGCAGATTGCCGCCATTATCAGTAAAGAAAAAATAAATTATAAAAACGCCATAAATCAATTATCATAGTTTGTAGACGTGACAACTTTTGCACAAACCAATCAATAAACACGTTTTGCAATTTTATTTACCAAAATATGTAGAAGAATACATTTGGGCCTAAACTGGTGAATAAATTAGTTATTTTATATATTTTTTTGGGATATGTATTGTAGCAAAAAGTAAAAAATATTGTTTTGGTTGTTTTCAAAATTGTCGCTCTTTGTTTATAGCGCAAAAAATAAAAACCGCAGAGGTGATTAAATACCACCAAAAGAAAACTCTATTTGTGGGGAAAAAAGGACACAAACTTTGTTTGGGTACAACGTCGCACGACCGCGCAATTGTCAGTTAAAGCGATGCAGTGCCTGGTCAGGAAGGGGGTAAATCCTTCCCGGGCTAAAGTGGTTAAAGAGAGGTTTACAAGGCATTTTTAGTCAGTTTGTGTTTATTTTTTACTGTGAATTTAAAAATGACTGTGGATTGCAAATTACCAGTTAGAAGTATCTCCATCAGCCTGCTTTCTGTTCTTTTGGACTTGTCTACATTGGAGTGCTTTCTTATAAGTCACAGTCATTTTCTGACCATCCAGTACAGGCGAGAGGGATTTAAATGTTCAGTTTTTTTTCTTATACTCCTGTCTAAATTGAATTTTAAACTTTGAGATGCTTACTAAGAAAACATCTTACATACTTAAAGCAGCATTAAACGTAATGCTGCTGGTAAAAAAAAGCTTACCAATTTTTAGATGTGATGACTGTATTATTATTTCCTTTTTTAAAGCTTGCTTTCTTCTGTTTTTACATGGTGATCCAGCCTGCAAGTACAGACTTGCAGGTGCAGGTGGTCATGTGGTAATGAGTGTATTCTGTGTATTCATGTACAGACTAGTGACCAGGAATGGAGCTAAGCGCTGCATTGGGGGCCCATTCACACTTTATCACTCTGCTGTTTTTTTCACACGTTGCCATGTGTTGCATTAAGACAGAACTTAATGGGCGTCCAGCCCACCAGAAATCACACATGTACTATTTTTTCACAACGCAGCGCATGGTAACACACATGTGGTCTCTGGCTGTCTCCTGTACCATGCAGTCCCTGGCTGTCTCCTGTACCATGCAGTCCCTGGCTGTCTCCTGTACCATGCAGTCCCTGGCTGTCTACTGTACCATGCAGTCCCTGGCTGTCTCCTGTACCATGCAGTCCCTGACTGTTTCCTGAACCATGCAGTCCCTGGCTTTCACCTGTACCATGCAGTCTCTGGCTGTTTCCTGTACCATGCCTACAGTCTTTGGCGGTATCCTGTACCATGCCTGCAGTCTCTGGCTGTCTCCTGTACCATGCCTGCTGTCTCCTGTACCATGCATGCAGTCTCTGGCTGTCTCCTGTACCATGCCTGCTGTCTCCTGTACCAGGCCTGCAGTCTCTGGCTGTTTCCTGTACCAGGCCTGCAGTCTCTGATTATCTCCTGTACATGCCTCCTGTCACTTCTGCCTGTTGCCTACTCCTTCCCTCCACCAGCTGTCACCTCTGCCCCCATGTCTCCCAATAACCCTCCTATCCCTATCCTCTTCCCCCTGAGTGATCACAGCCTTTTCCATCCCAACTATCCCACCCCACAATGCCTATTTCACCCCACCCTCAACTACCTTGCCCTCACTTACCCTCTACTCCCACCCTGCCGTCACCCAACTCCCTAACAACCACCCCCCCTGCCCCCACCTCCCAGACCACCCCTCTTCCTAGGCGATGGGTATCGGTAATTGGTATCGGCGACTACCTGAGGTAAAGTGTCGGTACTTGTACTCAGTGGTAAAAAAGGGGTATCGGTGCATCCCTAGTAATAGTGTTAACTGGGATATTGAGGTCACCAAGAATAATTGTGGGGAATTTCAGAAGAGAGAAAGTAGGGTAGATAGGCAGAGAGGTCATCAAAAAAGCTGGATATTGTTCAGGAGGCCAATAGATCACAGCAACTATCAAAGAAAATGTAGAAAATAGAAATATACAGTGAGCCTCAGATGAGGAGGGGGACTGATTGGTAAGTGAAGAATCAACTCAACCTTTTGTCCACTGAGTCTGGACGAGTGAGAAGATTAAATGAGTTAGTACATGGACAGAGGTGAGTTTTCTTACAGACAGAGTCGGAATTCCAAATGGCACATGAGAAGGGGAGGCTGGTTCTGGGGAAAAAAGGAATAGAAGCTAGATCATGTGGATTGCGGCTGCTGCCAGAAGATGGGGGTGCCGGTTTTGTTGGTCAAAGTTAAATGATGGAGGCCCAGGGTTTGTGAATAGATATTTACAGACATTAGGAGAAGCAGGAGGGTGAGGAAAGTAATATGGGGGTGTGATTTATATGAAGGGACATGCCCCTGTGTTCTGGAGGATTTGTAAGCATGTGGGTTGAAAATATTAGCAGGAGTTGATGAGTGCAGTAATAAAGAGAGGACAGGAGTAGCATGGAGGAAAGCAGTCCATGGAATTGTTCCCGTTCATAGGACACTGGAATGAGGGCAGGTGCCTTTTCTGTGTTATGTACTATACTTCTCTCGGGCATCAGCATTGAGGTTATCTGGTCCTAGCAGTTTTTAGTCTTGGTTTGCCAAGATATTACTTTATATGAATGTTTTTATTATTATTATTTTTCGCATGTGGCATTAACCACCTAATGCCAACCGACGTACCCATACGTCGGGTGGGAGAAATGGATTTATCGGGGTATAGCCTGCAGCTACAGGCTATACCCGGTACCGTTTTTCAGAGCAGGCGGTTGGCTATCTGGTGACGACGACAGATCCGGCTCGTCCGTTATCCCAGGCAACAGGAGGGAACTTCCGCTGCTCTTCCCCGGTCTCCCTTCCCACTGGGAGACCGGCGTGTCCACCGCTGTGAGGAGTCCTGAACAAAGCCGGCTCCGATCTGGTCTCTTTCGTGAGATTCCGGAAGCGACATCACAACGTCACTTCTGGTTTACTTGCTGCCAATGGCGCTGGTTTTAAAAAAGTGACAATATTCAGAATCGCCGTTTTTGGCGACCTAAATATTTTTAAGTGCAAAGGAGGGATTAGGGGTCTTTTAGACCCCCGACCCCTCCATAAAGAGTACCTGCCACTGACTATTACTGTCACATGGGATGTTTACATTCCTTGTGACAGCAATAAAAGTGATCAGATTTTTTTTTTTAAAGGAACGGTGTTAAAAAAATAAATTAAATAAAAAAAATTTAAAGCGCCCCGTCCTCTCGAGCTCGCATAGCAAAAAAAACGCATACGTAAGTCACGCCCGCAAATGTAAACGGTGTTCAAATCACCCATGTGAGGTGTCGCCTCAATCATCAGAGTGTGAGCAATAATTCTAGCAAAAGACCCCCCTGTAACCTGGTAACCATTAAAAAATTTTAAAGCGTCCCTATGGAGATTTTTAAGTACCGTCGTTTGTTGCTATTCCACAAGTGTGCGCAATTTTCAACCGTAACATGTTTGGTATCTATTTACTCGGCGTAACATCCTCTTTCACAATATACAAAAAAATGGGCTACTGTTTTCTTATTTTTCAATTCAAAAAAGTGTATTTTTCCCAAAAAATTGTGCTTGTAAGACCGGTGCACAAATACCGTGTGACGTAAAATATTGCAATGCCCGCCATTTTATTCTACAGAGCCTTTGCTAAAATATATATATAATGTTTGGGGGTTCTAAGTAATTTGTAAACAACAAGTGTCAGAAATGGCTCCAGTTCTTAGGGGTTAAAGCATGACACAATATGCTGTGGTGGTGTGGTGGAGTATTTTTCAGTGGTTAGTATACAAAGTAGGAAAGAGGATAATAGCATGTGTCATGTTTTAGTTCTGTGATTTTTGTTTTAATTTTTATATTTGGAAATAAAGTGATCTTTGTGTATCTTTTATGTTTTAAGAAAGTTAATAGGAATTGATTGCCTGCTGCTTAACTTTTTTAAGCAGAGAGCCTAAATATAAAAAAATTTAAATTTTATTACAAATGTTAGAGTACACAGAGAATCATAATAAAAGCAAGAAAAGGTCACATGAGCATAAGTACTGAATCCCAGAGAACTCCAACGTTTTGGATCTCCCCTATCTCCCCGCTCATTGGGCCGTTTCGCTAAGGGCATTCTTTTCGTTCCATATGATTTTTGCTAATTGGACCATCTGTTTACCATACTCTCTCTGCATCTCTTGATATGACATCATCCTTGGGATTTTTTTGTGTTGCCCTCTAGGAGTTTTTTATGCTATGCAAGTATATATTTTTGCTTGATCATTATCCTCTTATGCCCTTACCCTGATTTGGGTTCTTTTGCCACCAACATTAGGCAGTCATTTTTTATTTTCAAGTGATGCATACACTTTTAATTTTAGACCCTTTGTCTTCCTTTGAGTGGTTCCTTTGGACACTCTCCCCCCAGGGGGGATTGGTGCTGGTCTGGCACGCACAATTTGGCCCTCTCTTAGATGTAAGTTTTATGTCTGTTTAGCCATACATACCTTGATTGTTCCATTAGTGCTTATATACATATTGTAATGTCAGTTGTACTGATTGTCATTTATTTTCTAGTGTTTTATTCACTTGTACTGTCCAACTGAACCTAATCCCTGTTGAAGACTGTATGAAAAAGTCGAAACATTGGAGTTCTCTGGGATTCAGTACTTATGCTCCTGACCTTTTCTTGCTTTTATTATCATTCTCTATGTACTCTAACATTTGTAATAAAATTAATATTTTTTTTTATATTTATAGTCTACTTTTTGTCTGTCGTGTTACCGCCATTCAAAGTCCCGTTCATACTCCTGGTCCATTTTTATTCAACATTTGGGATGTGGCTTGTAACCGACCTATTTGGAAACCATTAGGATTTGCTTCATTTTGTCCTGCTAAAAATTGCAGGTCGCCGCAATTACTAGTAAAAACAATAAAAAAATAAATGTCCCTAAATCTATGCCATAGTTTGTAGACGCGATAACTTTTGCGCAACCCAATCAATATACGTCTATTGCAATTTTTTTTTAACAAAATATGTAGAATATATATTGGCCTAAACTGACGAATAAATTACTTTTTTTTATTATTTTTTATTTTTTTTTAATATGTATTATAGCAAAAAGTAAACATTTTTTTTCCAGAATTGTCTCTCTTTGTTTGTTTATAATGCAAAAAATAAAAACCACAGAGGTGATCAAATATTACTAAAAGAAAGCTCTATTTGTGGGGAAAAAAAGACATTAATTTTATTTGGGTACAGCGACGCAGTGCTGTATCTCAAAAAATGGTCTGGGTGTTAACCACTTAAGGACCAGAAGGATTTCCCTCTGTAGGACCAGAGCACTTTTTGCGATTCGGCACTGCGTCGCTTTAGCTGACAATTGCGCGGTCATGTGACGTTGTACCTAAACTAAATTGACATCTTCTTTTCCACATAAATAGAGCCTTCTTTTGGTGGTATTTGATCATCCATTCTGCGTCACTTCTGATCACCACTATTAACAAAAAAAAGAGCAACAATTTTGAAAAAAAAAACAATATTTTTTAATATAATACATATCCAAAAAAGATATACAAAAAAACTAATTTATTCATCAGTTTTGGCCGATATATATTCTTCCTCACATTTGTGGTGAAAAAAAAATTGCGGTCTGCATTTATTGATTGGTTTGCACAAAAGTTGCCGCGTTTACAAACCATGTGAATTAATTTATGGCGTTTTTACTATTTTTTTTCTTTTTTTTTTTTACTAGTAATGTCGGCGATCTGCTATTTTTACCGGGACTGCAATATTGCATGTCAGACATTTTTGACACTTTTTTGGGACCAATGACATTTATACAGCGATCAGAAATTTAAATAGTCACTGATTACTGTGTAAATGTCATTGGCATTGAAGGGGTTAACCTGCAGGGGGGGGGGGGAATCTAGGGGTTAACTGTGTTCCCTAGGCCTGTTCTAATTGTGAGGGGGCTGGGCTGCCAGGGGCATAAGAGATCTAACTGATCCCAGTGAAAGGGATCAGTAGATCTCTTACATGCCGCCTGACCGAGCGGGGAACCGCCGTGTTTAAATCGGCGGTTCCCCGTTCTTCTTCTCTGCCAGGCAATCGCGAGTAGCCGACGGACATCGAGTCCGCCAGACCCGCAGCCCTACTGCTGCAAGGTGCGGCGGTCACGAGTGAGCTGCTATTTATACATGCCAATTTGCGGTATTGTGTCACTCTGCAGCACTAAATTTACGTAGCCGGTCCAAAATCGGTTAAGGGGGCAAATCCTTCCGGGGCTGAAGTGGTTATACAACAATAAAGTTGGACTGTATTTGGAGTGCAGCCATCCAGATTTCTGTACATCCAAAATGTAATAGTTATCGGTGGGGGTACGCCTGTTGCAGTGACAACTGTCCAAGAGGGGATACCCCTCTCTTTGTCACTTTGTCTCCCTGTTGTCTCTGTAGGACATGAAGTATAGGTAAATATCTGCAATGGAACACAGACAGCATTACAAATATTTGTCAGGAGCCCTAACTATTGCTTAGTACTTAAGATATACAGTATCTCACCACTCATCTGGGTTGATTAACTAAAATTGGAGATTGCAAAATCGAGTGCAGCTGTGCATGGTTGTCAACCGGCTTCTAACTTCAGCTTGTTCAATTAAACTTTAAGACTGCATTCACACAGGGGCCACCCGACTTCAGCGCGACTTCATGCCAGGCGATTTTGCCTGTGGCCATTCAGAGCAGGGAGGGAGAGGGTTGCCCTGGATAAATTATTTTCTTTTCACTGTAAAGTCGCTTCCATTTAGTTTGTGATCTGACTTGGAAGCGATTTCTATTCAATTCTATGGGCACAAGTCAGATAGAAGTCGCCTAGAAGTAGTACAGGAACCTTTTCTGAAGTCAGTAGTGTATATTAAGACCGCTCCCATTCATTTCAATGGGATTTCAAATGTCAAGCAACTTGGGGCGACTTGAGGTGACTCAAGTAGGAGCACAAGTTGCCCCTGCGTGAATGGGCACTAAAACAAAAAAAAATGGAAGCTGATTGGTTTCTGTGCAGAGCTACACCAGATATTGCACTCTCCCGTTTTAGTAAATCAACCCCACTAACACCACTTCTGCATAGATTAACACAGGCTCAGCACCAGGTCCTATAGAAGACAATTGGTTTTAAATGCCCTGTTCACTTGTTCACACCACAATGCTGCCTTGAGTTGGGTTGCAGCATGTTGCGTAAAATACAGACATTCTATATTTTATCCCAATGCACTGCAGCTGCAGCAAAAAAAGATTGTATAATAAAATCCATTGTCTCTTTCATATTATGCATTTACTCATATGTATCCAAAATGCATGTTTGTATGTGGGGGTTCTTATACATTTTTACTTTTTTAATACACTTAACTACATTATTGCTGGGCCCTCTTCCAAGCCAGGAAGCTAATACTGCTGAAGTGGACACTAGACACGCCACCATCTATTAAACTCTGGATTTCACATATGGGAGCTACTCTTAAACTTGAACACTACATATACCAACACAGGGGATGCCTGGGCAAGTTCAAGAAACTATGGGCACCATGGCTGGACACCCCCGTGTTGAGCCCATTAGAGTTGGTTGGTCAGCGGTTGCTGAGAGGCTTGTAAAGTCTTGGGGTCCCCTGAATTTTCGGGATTCCCATTGATTGGAGAGTGGTGAGGGGTAGGAGTAAGGGGTTGTTATAGACAGACGGATACAGAAAAAAATAAAAATATTAAAATGGAGGAGTGAGAGCTATAGATATGCTTGATTGTATATAGCAGAGTTGATTGTTTGTGTATGACTACCCCCTCATATGAGAGGTGATAGCACCCAGATTGCAAGTAAGCCATAATATGTAATTACAATGACTTGCTGTATTCCATGCTGTAAATGTTTCCGGAATGCCTTTTCTTTTTCTGTAATTTCTGATTGACAATAAACACCAGTTTGATTTAAAAAAAAAACTACATTATTGCTGAAAAACCTTCTATGTAATGGTAGACCATAAGGGATCTGTTAAAAAACGTGATACCTAAAATGCATTTAAGAGTCTGTAAACTCAACATTTCATATTCCTGATATGCGCTTGCTATGCATGTACTTGTATGTAAAAGTATCCTGTTCTCTTTGTATTGCTTCCTTTGTGTGAAATCTCTGGTATTCTTGCCAGTCCCTCTGCTTTCCAATGAAAACTAACCATACTAAGCAGGAGAACACACCATGGTCAGTTCTCTAGCTATGCAAGGAGCTCACTGTGCTCTTCCTCTGTGATCAGACTTGCCACCCCCCCCCCCCCAGCAACTGAAACGTTCAGTGTGCTTCTGTTTCAAAGTCAACGACCCCCCCCCCCCCAC